>ONZP01000043.1:0-137998 GCA_900312805.1 Fusarium torulosum | reverse complement strand
GGGGCGGAAGGTGTGTGGTGGGAATGTCGAGGAAGCAGCAGGTGCTAGGTAATTAAGGTAAGTGCAAGGAACGGTACAGTAACGTAACTGCTGGTGCTTGCTTGGGTGTGGTGGTCCGGGGCGGGATCAAGACAATTTTTCAGGGCACCGGGGGGGCGGCAGGGAAGGGAAAGAAAGGAAGGAATGGGGTCAGGGCCAATGACTGGGACCAACGAGATGCTGTAGGTTGAATGGAAAGGAAAAAGTCGACGTCAGGGTCAGGCTTTGGCGGAAGCAGAGACACGGGCAGAGACAGGAAGTGGACAGGGAAAGGGCGGGAGGGACCCACTATCGTTGAATTGTGCTTTTCTCTTGGTCCCTTGCAAAGTGCTAAACTTGAGAAAAAAGCGGGAGTTGAGGGCATCCATCCACAAAGTGACAGAGTACACGGTACGTACTCCTTTTTTTTTTTTTTAGACCTTCACGCATCAAAAGGACATCAAACGAGCCCCCAGTCTCTCTCAGATACCTACAAGCCCCCCTGGTCGACGTGGCAAGGGTCCCGTCGAGCAATCTGGAGCCCTTTCAACGGGGCCCTTTTAGAGGCAGTGGATCACAGAAAGAGGTCTCATGAGGTAGCGGTACGAGGACCGTTCATGTGTGTAAGCACTCAACAGGCGAAGCCCGGTAGCCGTTACTTGCTGGCGGGGACTTCCAGGGCATCGAGCGACGAGGGGCACGCTCAGACTCCTGATGAGGTGGCGTCCAACCCGCCCAAGCCGGGTTTTGGAAGCCCTAGGCTAAGAGGCGAGAGGGGCCGCTGAGTTGACGCCGCTGGTGCTGGTAAGGTGCTGGAAGTTAGGCGGCGGGGCAGCCTCGTAATGGAACTGATAGCCAGCTTTAGCGACAAGACAACAAGACAGAAAACACCCGACACGACCGCCATCAACACCACAAGACTCGGTGAGGCTTGTATTTTGAGCAGGGGAGCTTCGTACAGCAAGCGAGAAGGAATTACGGTAAAGCTGGGAAATAGGCATTATCACGGCTAAGCAGTAAATAGGACCGCAATTATTCAAGCGCTCGTGATCTCATCTGATCTGATCTAATGGATGGGCCGGATGAATGAATCGCGTTAAAGTAAAATCTTCAAGCAGGTGGTGGTCATCGACTTGACCAGAAGAGAGACCAAGCTGACTTGTCTGTGCTGAGGGGTAACTTAGAAGGTCAAGATGCAGCTTATAGGAAAGCTTCGGTATTGTTAGTGATTCCTTAGATTGGAGGTTTGTTTGCTTTCGTGGGAAAGTCGACATACATGCATATCACCAGAGTGAAATGCCCAATGGCATGAAAATGATGTAAAGGCGGGGAGAACTACTAAAGCACGATTCATGACATGACGGGAGGCAGCCAGTGTCAGAACATGTCTCCTCCAGACTTCAAATTCTCTGTGCTTGCTATGCTAGTCTACACTAACAACATACCTCGAGAACTGGTTAACGTCCAGATATAGCAACAGAAGAATAGATCCAGGCATTGCTTTGGGCCCTTTCATTCCTCATGGACTGACTGCCTGCCCCTGTCGGTCATTGCGTCCCAACTCCAAGCAGAAGCTGAGCAGTCTTGGCATCGAGTCTAACATTGAAATCAGCAGCCGCTACTCCGTAGATTAACTCTGTATGGAGTAGCGGATGCTATTTTGGCGATCTCTTGAAGGAAATGGCATGAAAACAAATCAGCACGTATCCGTACAGGAGTGTCTTTTTTCGTGTCACGCGCTCAAATATATTGATTCGCATCCTTCGAATTCATTATGGAGATGCCGACAGGAAAATAGATTGGCAATTGAGCACTGATACATGGCATTAATTAGAGCTAGAGAAATTTGTACCCATCGATGATCGTCAGTATAGCTCTGACTCCTCGCATTGATATCGGCAATGGTATTGGTTTGAATGCGATTGCAAGCCAATGCTCGTGGCTCACATCTCATCTTAACCCTCACCTCATCTCAGCCAATGCATCAGGTCGAGTTTGTTCGCGTCTGCAGTGTCCCACCGTCTTAGATTGGCCAATTTCTTAATCGAGAGGGTGTGAAAGGCTCAAGTTAACTACGAGTTGGTGGCCTTGCCGTTCCTCCAACTCTTGAAATTCGGTATGCTACGGGAACAACTATGCTCGGTGTTCAACTCCTCATTCAGTGTGTGATCTTCTGCAATAGCTCGCCACATTCTGCAGCCACAACTCTCATTTGACAAGATCGAGGTAAACGCCTTTTCCGTCTCTATCATCTGGGCAGTCGTTTCTGAGTCAAGTTCGTGTGGTATCAACATGTAAATGCTACTGGCACATCTCAGAAACTAATCAATCGCTGCTCTCTCGCTTCTTCTTCTTCTTCTGCTCAGGCTTTGTAAATTATCCATAATATTAATCGGTCTCGTGGCTCGCTCTCTACCCGCCACACGATTAAGTATCCGTCCGTACCATCATATCGCCAGACTTTGCGCTGCGCTCGACGCTAGTTATACACAGGGGACGTTGTTTCGCCCTTATCCGAGCATCTCGTTCGTCGCCAGGCGATCAAGGCTGTCACGCCAAAAAGCCCGCCCCTTGCTGTTATGTAGGTAAAGAGCTGTTCGGCTCACAACCGCCCGGCGCATACAGAGTCGAAGGGTGCTTATTCCCTCTATTTCCTCCCTCTCTCTATCCTTTCGACAAAGCAATTCTTGCTAAACTAGTACAGTAGCTTGCGAATTGAGTTGCTGTGCAGAGCACGTTGTAGAGTTCGGATTGGCAAACGACATCAAAGTATCCTCTACCTGGATGATCTTGCCAAGCCTCCCTCGTTCGTTTTCCAGGTACCGGTACCTTCGTACCTCGCATCAAGACCCACGCAGCTTGGGTCCGTTTACGCCGTCCCTGCGTGTTTCTTCGTATTATCTTCCCAGGTACGAAGTCTCTCTGTCTAGAACCCCGATCTTGGGTTCTTGCCGCCATCTAGATCTTCGTATCCGTCGCCGGGCGGGATGATTAGAAAACTGCTGACTGGACATTGGCATCGCGTTGTTAAGTTTTGTCCGTGCTGTTGGGACCTGACGATCGTTGCATGTCTGTCTATCACCCAACAAGATGATCCATGGATATCAGGTTAATCTAGAGATATTCCTGATTGAGCTACAACTACCCGTATTGTAATCCCTGACAGAGAGAAACAGGCCAAACTACTGCCTCTTCAATGCAGAACGAGTCCTCAAGTGCAATCCTGGGCTTCCATCAGGAACATGGCATGCATGGGTAAGGTTATCTCCGAATCAAGTTTTCGTCTACCCTCAACGTCGATCGCACCTTAACATGGAAATGAACGTCATAACTGTGCAGAGTTCTGGTTCGAAGATCTACCAAAAACCTTCAAGCTCTTGGTTATTCAATCACAATTCAGGATTTCCCTGAGTCGTCAACAGGCGTCAGGTCAGGCCAGGCCAAGCCAGTTCAGCTTGGACTCCAGGGTCGGAGGAAGAGTGCATCTTGAACGTCACATAATCGACTTGTCATACATGGCCGTGACTGGTCGTCTTGGGTTGGTGGCTGGCGAGGTTTGGTTTTGTCCAATCTATCACGGAACCTGCCTTACTCTAGCACTCCCGCCGCGCGACCGTTGGAACGTGGAGCTCGGACCTCGATGTTGCGAATCAGGGACCAGACGGTTTGCTTTTGACTTCACTTGGATTAGCGATCCTGAATCGCGTGGCGTTGATCATCTCAAGACTATCTCTGCAGTCTGTGACATTTCAACATGCCCAGCACAATATGGACATATTCTCAATGCCTGAATTCTTCTGTGATGTGAGCTGTCTGGCAATGCCAATGACTATCATTTTATCATGCAGCAAGCAATGGGAACCTTGTCCAAGAATTGGTGGTGCATCTTCAACACTCCCGGCGCCCGCCACGGAAACAAAGGGCGGGCGACCCATCCCTCCATAACCTTAGCAAATACTTAACACGGGGGTTCCCTGTCCAAGAAGGTTTTCCCGCAAGGGACAATGCATGTCAAGTCATGCAGGAGAAGGACATCTCAAAGGCTGACTTTCTTTTATTACTCACAGCCAATGCCCGAGAGTTGTTTGCGTTCCACCACTCGATGTATGTCGCTTCCCGTTGCCTTTTCCAATAAGTTTCTTGTCAACTTCCGAGCCAAGTTCTATTTACAGGCAATTACTGTTAAGTCAATGAATCAGTGAGTCTTTTGAATCTGCAAACCGGTTTGAACCCTTTCGGCGGAAGCGAGAAAGAAAATAGGGTTTACTCCTTTGTTAGAGTCAATCGGGTCAAAGCCGCGAACGTTTCGATGCCCCTGAGGCCTCGTTTCATTGGGATACATTGGGCTGTCGGGACCAGGTCTGCAGCCAATCGATCTTTGACGTTTCAATAGCGCACGGGTTATCGAGTCTTTGCTTTTGGGGCCGAAACTTCAGATCTGGCTTCCCCCTGGCCAGGCCCGGAGGAAGACGACGGCGGATCGTTTCAGGGGTACCGCTTGAAAAGCAATGAAACGGTCCGAGCTGGCTCAAGGCGTGTGTTGGCGGAACCGCCACGTGGATGCGATACGTAGCAGCTGTGAGTCTTTATTGAGTAGGTACAACTAATTGCGTGGGACAAAGAATGATGAGGAACTGTATAGCAAGCACGCTTGATTCCGAGCTCTAACCAGCAATTGGAGGTAAAGTCTGTTGTGAATAGGATCATTGGGTGGGTGACTGGTTATTCTATTCTCTAGACTACATACCGCAGAAAATAGATGTCACGGCAACTTGCTTCTCTGTGCTTGCATCTGTTGCATTACCACCGCCACGCGAGTTGAGTGATTAATTCATAGGTCGTAAATGCACAAGACGAGTTGACGGCTGCAAGTGAGACGACGAAGTGCATAATAGCTGAGAATTACCAATCGATTCTCGCCAATGACATGCTGGACAATCAGCGTAACTATCTTTAGTGATACACGGGCTCTGGTAGATATTAAGCGTGTTTCCAATTCGTCCACCCAGTTGACACTCACTGAATATGTCAAGCCCATGCTTCTTTCAATGATAGTCAGATTCATCAATACTATGAACAATGAAGAAACAGGTTAAATATTGTTTCCATTATCCCATAGTCTGAGCATTAACGGACTCGCAATCCGTAATTCAAGGAGAGTAGTCAGGCCGGAACGACTCCTAGCCGTGTAAGCTGCATAGTTGCAGTGTTTCGATACGAAGTATTGTCTACAATGCAGCAACCCACAATATGGGATATCAACCTGAAGCTATGACATAATTGAGAAAAAACATTCCATAATCGTAGCTTGTCTGAAGCTACCTGTTTAATATCTGCACGGAATATTCTATTAATTGAAACAGCACTGACACACTTTCGTCGGGCTTCCATGTGTGGCGTCACGTGATCGATCTACTTCCCATTGGTCTCCACGGCAACAGTCCCTTGCTGTTTATCGTTTTCAGTAATCGCGATAAACTAACCCAAAGCGCAACCACAGAAGTGAGCCCGACTTAAACAAAATTGACGATATCAGCAATCATGGCATACAATCCGCGAATGAGCATTATTCCGACCTCGCAGCAGCAATCGCGCACGCGGAAGAAGGAGGAGGAGGCCGATGCCTTCATGCGCCTCCCTGACCGTGAAATCGTAGGCTGCATTACAGACATCGGAATCAACTTTACCGTGGCAGATCTTCAGAAGCCAAATGCAGCTCATGTTCAGGCGATTTTCGAATGGTTCGCCGAGCTTCTTCTTAATGCGACACGCGAGACTGTCGAGCCGGCCATGCGTGCTGCCGCCGAGGATATTGTGGGAGAGTACTCGGATGTCATCCCTCCGGACACTCGCAACCTGATGGGCTTCTACGTGTCGCTCCGCAGACTGTTATTTGAGTGTGGCATTACCGATTTCAGTTTCAACGACCTGTACAAACCTACATATGACCGTCTTGTCAAGATATTCAGTTATTTGATAAACTTCGTTCGATTTCGCGAGTCCCAAACCGCTGTTATCGACCAGTATTACAATAAGGCTGAGTCGACAAAGACTCGCATCGAGACACTCTATGCGGAGAACCAGGAGAACGAGGGCCGACTGGAGGATATGAAACATAACCGCAAAGCAATGGAGGCACAAGTCCGAGAAAAGGCAATGAGGAATGAAGAACTCAAGAAAAGGCTGCTTGAGCTTCGACGAAACCAGGAAAGAGTCGCTGCACGCCTTGAAGAGGCCAAGCAAAAGAAGGGCGAGCTCACTGCTGTATTGGAGCAAAAGACTCACGAAAAGGTCACTCTGAAACAAGAAAGCACCAAGCTGCGACCTTATGTGCTCCAGAGCGCATCTGATCTTCAGGAGAACCTGGCTGAGCTGCGTGAAATCCTCAACAACGACAAGTCGCATATCGACGCTTTGGACCGAAGAGCCCGAGCTCTTCAGACTTCGACGGATTCTTTCTCCGTCGTCTCAACCGACGTTGCGTCATGCATCAAGATCCTCGATGAGATTGCTTCAGAACT
Source organism: Fusarium torulosum (assembly GCA_900312805.1). NCBI lineage: Eukaryota > Fungi > Ascomycota > Sordariomycetes > Hypocreales > Nectriaceae > Fusarium > Fusarium torulosum. The sequence goes on along the minus strand of ONZP01000043.1, from coordinate 131,459 downwards.
CGCCAAGGAGGAGGAGGAACTGGCACGCAATGCTAAGCAACGTGATGCTCTATCAGAGCGCGGTAACAACGCGCGTGAAGTTGAGCGTACCGAGACTATGCTCAAGCGCCAATTGTCCAAGTGGATGGAGAGAACCGAAAAGCTCCGCGAACAAAGTAATCACAAGGCTCATGAGGCCAAAGAGAAGATGCATGAGCTTCGGGCAGTTCACAAGCAGCTCACTGAGGAGCATACGGAGAAGGGCAAGGAGATGGAGGTCCGACGTGTCAGGATTGAACAAACTGAAAAGAAGGTAAGTCATATTATGATGTTCCATGTCAAGTTTAGTTGCTAATGCGTACATAGATGCTTGACTTGAAGGAGAACATTGAGAACGAGGTTCACAGTGCTCACGAAGAGTACCGCAAGATGGAGGCACATATCAAGCTGTACATTGCTGAGATGGAGCAGGCAATTGCTTAGTTCCGCCTACGTTATGCTTTATGTTTTCTCCTGCTTTGTGTTACGGTTGGCAGCGATATTTGGGATTGATACCACGGGACGGCGTTGGAGGGTGCAATGATGATATGTTAATGTTAACGCCGAGAGATCACGTCTGTTTTGAGCATGTTAATAACGATGCAATGTTTTCAATATGGGTACATAATACATTTGATGGCATGAAACCCCTGAAATGGTTTTTTTACATAGTAGGACAGAAGTATCTGGGTACATCAACATTCTTAATCCTGAATCTCAAATTCGAACCATCGGTTCAAGACTTGTTTTATGCCGACAGTCCGTCCACTCCATGACCCATCGTCTTTTTTCATTGTTCCGTTTAACAAAGGCACCAGTTCTCCCCCAATATAGTCCAGGTCTTCATGTCCGCCTATAGCTTTTGGCTCAATGATAGCTGCTCTGAAAGCATTTCGAGACGCAGCATCCACCAAGAGCGCTGCTGAGTTGCCGATACCTTGAGCAGACCACTCGCTAGCATCGCGATGGAGAGCCAGAAGGCCATAGATCAGGAGGAGTGGTGCACAGGAACTCGGCTTGTGGTTTGGTGGTGCTGAGATGGGAGAATCGTTAGGTGTGAAGACAGAGAGATATGCGCGAAGATGTGTAACGGTTGGTGCGAATAGGATTCGAATATGGCGGGATATGGCTATTTGATATAGTGGTGCTTTTAGAAGACCATGAGAAGCGGACGTTGTGGTTGAGTCTTTGAGGCCGTCCTCTTGCTGTTGTTCATCATTGATATTGAAATGATGGCCAATGTCCTCGATGAGTGATGCATGAAACTCTGACTTAGAAGAACCAATTATCAATGTCGTAGGATATCTATGGTAAGATATGATATATGATAGAAGCTCCGACGGAGTTGCTGGTGGGAGGACGATGGGTTGAGATGTCATGGTTGCTGTGTCAAGGATACAGGGTAACTAGTAGTTAGATGAAGATGATAATAGTATGAGTTTCGACTTTCTGTTCTGCCTTTAAAGTCGAACAGACTCTCCTTTAACAAATAGCATGGCAATTACTCAAACTTCATTGGTAAATTTAGTAATCTTTTGTTTTGACTTGGTATAAATTGCTATAAGGATACTAAATTCGTCCCTGGTTCCCCCACCAGCTGTCACGCCCCTCCACCTCCACAGTTCGCGGCAACCGTTCCTCAACGTCATCCCAAACACCTACACCCAACTTCTCCCGTAGAAAGCTCTCTCTCCTCCTCAAAACGCGACGTAAGCTCAGAAGCTCACTCGCGCCATGGAGTCAATAGCGAGGATCTCGAGTCTCATGGAGACTGGTATGTCCTTTTGCTGACCGCTGCCCCCGTCTGTTGCTCAACTGAACTGACTGATTCCCTAGCGAGGGAGCTCACTCTCGATGCAGCCCAGGCGACGCGCGGTGCGCGCACAAGCTCGAGACCTTTGGACCGGAACCAGATGAGGAAGCTGCTGGATAGTCGGAACGATCGCGAGGTTCTTGAGGGGCTACGGCGTGTTATTGCGGTGCGTGGTGCTGGTCTCTTTGCTGTGTAGATGGCGCTAATAACGATGAGGCAGATGATGTACCGAAACCACAAGACCTTACCTTTCTTCTCATCTGTTGTCAAGAATGTCGCATCGCCGAACATCGAGATCAAGAAGCTTGTATACATTTACCTTATTCACCATGCTGAACAGGAGCCCGACCTCGCCCTACTATCAATCAACACTATTCAGAAATCACTATCCGACCAGAACCCCCAAGTCCGAGCTCTCGCCCTCAAGACCATGTCTGGAATTCGAGTCCCTGTCATCAGTCAGATTGTGTCTCTCGCTATCAAGAAAGGTGTTGCCGACATGAGCCCCTACGTGAGGAAAGCCGCCGCCCTCGCGATCCCGAAGTGCCATCGATTGGACCCGAGTCAAGCGCCGCAGCTGATCGAATATCTGACGACTTTGCTGGGTGACAAGCAATACTATGTCGCTGGAGCTGCCGTATCGGCTTTCTTAGAGATTTGTCCTGACCGGATAGATCTTATACATAAGCATTATCGCACTCTCATCAAGCAAGTGGTGGATATGGACGAATGGAGCCAGCTGGCTACACTGCGACTGATGGCATATTATGCGCGCAAGTGTTTCCCTCGAAAGTCACAGTCACCAGACGAATCGACTGAAAATTCTCAAGAGCAGAAAGTGGACGACTTCTACGGCGAATCACGACAAGGCAATCGAGGTCAGGGATCGTCGGTTTTGGACCCAGACCTAGCACTGCTGTTGAATGGCATTATACCTCTTCTACAGAGCCGAAACGCTGGTGTTGTTGTCGCCGTTACCAGATGCTACGTCGATATTGGAACGCCGGAATATGTCAAGCAAGCCATTGGCCCCTTAATCGCCTTGCTTCGTGGAGCCCAGGACATACAGGAAACCGCTCTTTTCAACATTGTTGCTGTTTGTCTTATTCGACCCGCAGACTTTGTTAAATATGCTAGCCACTTCTTGGTTCGAGCCACCGACCCTGCTCCTGTTTGGGAATTGAAACTGGAAATTTTAACAATTATATTCCCCCATAGCCCGCCTCACGTCAAAAGTCTTATTCTGAAAGAGCTTGAACACTTCTCACAGGGAACGAACAAAGCATTGGTTCGTGAGGCGGTGCGTGCTATTGGCCGCTGCGCCCAAACCGATACCACTACGGCTCCCCGATGCTTGAAGTTGCTCCTGGGTCAGATCACCAGTTTAGACGGTACTCTCGCTGCCGAGTCGTTGACCGTTATTCGTCATTTGATACAGCAGGACGTTCAGGGTCATGTTGGAACAGTTGTCCGACTAGCGAAGAACCTCGACTCAGCAACGGACCCTCAAGCGCGTGCTACGATCGTGTGGTTGGTTGGTGAATTCTCTGGTCTACATGGAGAGGACAATATCGCGCCAGATGTTCTTCGCATCTTGCTCAAGGAGTTTACTAATGAATCGCCTGTTGCTAAGCAACAGATTCTTCTCTTGGCAGCCAAGGTCTACCTTCATCACCTCAACCGTAGGAGTGAAGCGGAAAAGGAGCGGGATGCAGAGGAGGACCCACCAGTGGAGACGGACACGCATCCTATTGTGAGACTGTGGGAGTATGCTCTTCTTCTTGTCAGATATGACACATCATTCGACCTTCGAGATCGCGCGAGAATGTATCGAGCTCTTCTTGCGGTTCCTCAACTGGCGACATTAATGTTGCTCGCTGAGAAGCCTGCGCCCCAAGCTCCAAGTCCATCTGAATCTCGAAAAGGATTCCTGTTGGGTTCCTCCACTTTGGTACTTGCTGGTGGCGGTGGTATCCATGGTCTTCGGGGATATGAGCCCTTGCCTGACTGGGTCGAGGAAGGACAGCAACCTGATCGCCGACTGCGAGAACCGGAAGGTAGTCAGAGTTCCAGGTACGATGTGGAGAGAAGTACACTGCCTGCTAGCGACAGACTCGACGAGGCGGCAAAGACAGCTATGCCTATCAAGGCAAATGCAAACGGCACAGGTGAAGCACTAGGTGCAAAGACTTTGGATGATTGGCTTGGAGAAGAGGAGAAAGAAAGTGAGGAGACAGAGGAAGAATCAGAAGAGGAATCATCAGAGGACGAAGACGACGAGGAAGAGGATGATGAAGATGACGACGACGATGACGATGACGAGGAGGAGGAGGAGGAATCAGACAGTGATGATGATGGAGAAGCTGATAGATTGGTCAAATCCTAATATTGATAGAAAGCATATATAAGAGACGCTCAATTTGGACTCATCCGAGTCTACAAAATCGGTCTAGTATCGTTTCAAGCATTAAACGCCCTACGCCCAGTTCATAAGAGCAAGCCTAAAAGGTTATACCTATATAACCATCCTAAATCTATTCCAACTATGTCTTTTAAGTAGATGAATTTTCAACTTTTCTCTCCTCACTGGAAGACTCAGCGGGAGTCTCAGCCTCAGTTGTCTTCTTCTTTCGTCGCATGTTAACGGCCATCTGGGGGAAGAACAGGCCCGGGTGGAAGGCAGTCAAGAGAAAGCCCGTAACTAGAACAAGGGAGCTATCGAGTACGAGGAAGCTGGGCTCGTCCTGCATGATGTGGTTACCCCAACCGCCAGCCATTTCGGCAATTCTGTTTTTTTCTCGCGTCAGCTGATGTAAGATAGATGAGAGGTGATGGATGAACTAACCGGTAGATGCAACGAGTGAGAATGGCGAGGTAAGCGCCAGTCACGGCATAACTAAAGAGTCGGAACTTCTTGTCCTGCCATACGCGCAGCGACTCAGGGGCTGCCTCGGGGCTGTGCATGTACTTCTTTACACGCAGGAAGTAGTCGGTGGCCATGGTACCAAAGGCGAGAAGAACAATGACCTGCAGAACGACACCTGCAATAATAGTCCTGTTGCCGTTCTTGGCGAGGTCAGGTTCGTTGCGCTTGGCTGCTGCTGCGACACCGCCGCCGATGGCCTGGATGATGAGGCATGATAAGTCGGCGGGGAGGAATATACGAGGATACCAGTGAGGATGGACTCGTGAGAGGGACGGGTTGAGTGCGAGAGCGACATGCTTGAGGGTGAGGTAGATGGCGGCGCAAATGAAGGTCGGGGCGATGATGATGCAGCATATTTGAGTCTGGAAAGCTGACGAGTTCCATGGGTTTGGGTCCATCTGGATACGTCCGATATAACCTGGGATGTATTAGTATTGGAGGCTCATCTCTCATCTTTTGGACGAGTTATGTGGTGCTGTAGTTGAATGGTAAGACATACCTATAGCCTCAAGGAGCAAACCCGCTCCAAGAGTCGCAGCATACGTCCATGTTCGCTTCCAAACACCCAATCCCACAGCAGAGAAGAACAACAGCGCAAAGCAAATCGTGAAGAAGATGCTGGATCCTTTGTTAGGAACGTAGCCCAGGACTGTAGCTCCGACGGGACAGAGGGCGGTGATGTCGGTGCAGTCGTCGAAACTCGCCGGACGACGGGCGAATAATTCGTTCATGATGGATATTTGAGACTCAGTCTGACGTGTGTGGAATAAACAAAAGGCCAAGTAAATAAATAAGCTGGCAAATATTAATAGGCGTCAGGATTTCGCCTCTTTGTCTACTAGTATGTATGTATGACGATTTGAGGACTTGTTTCGAAAGACCCGCTTGGGAGTTAATAATAAATGACCTCCGTGTTTGACACAAGACGCTAATAGGAACTTGGTATTAGAGGAATAAAGGGAGAATATGGGAGGAAGGGGAGGAAGAAGAAGGGAAAAGGGATTTACAAGAGGGCGTAGAGCTTCTGCCATATCATACCAATACTACCTTAGCCATCCATGATGTATCGTCCCGGTAAGCATTAAGGTAGCTATTTGCTGACTCGATTCCTCCGGGTTTTACGGGGCTTACAACCGGAATTCGGGACCTAACGTTACAGTACCTACCTATTGCTACACGAATTACGGATTACACACAGAATGTCAGAGAAAAAGAAGAATAATCAGTCGCTACTGGTTGATTCTGCAGGTTAAATTGACAAAGCGAGCTAGCCAAGCCCCGGCTACTTTGACTCCCGGACGTAGATCCGCTTATCTCGACAACGTCCGAAATGCTTATTGCTCGCTTTTCTCGCACTTCTCGCACTTCTCGCGTCACTTCGGATGTTTTTAGCCAAGTCCTGCTTCTGGTTGGTCCAGGGCTCGCTCGTAAAAGAGATTTCGACGGTTTTTGTTGTTCATTTGGCGGCCGAACCCTGATGATGGAAAAGAAAGTGCCCGTAGCGTCGGGTCATATCTGGTCCGTCTGATGTTGCTGCTGCATTGGTGGAAGGATTTCGGAATGTTGTAGATTGCCGATCTGGCGTTTGGATTATGTTTCAAATGTTCTTTTTTAGATGCATCATGATGTATTGGTTGAAACATTAATGCACAATCCAACGGCGATACTCACATCATGGTTCAATGATTGTTACTATTTTCCAATCATTCATATGCAAGTATAAGCCTGTAAATGCTACAGCGCTCACCTCTAGACGCTACCTTGGTATTTTATATATCCCCTCCCTTCTAACTCTAGCTCTGCTCCTCCTTACCACCCAGGTACCGATACACCACCGAAAAGTCCCGTCCTTGACACCTCTCCTCCTTCTCAGCAGCCTCATACACCGCAAAAGCAGTCTTGGCCAGCTCCATCCTCGCACCAGCCTCCTCCGCAGCCACCATAGCCAGTCTGAGATCCTTCTTCATGAGCGATATGCCGAACCCGCCCTTGTAGTCCCTGTTGGCCGGTGCAGTCTCGACAACACCCGCCACGGGGTTGTTGACCTCGCTCGGCCAGCATCGTCCGGTGCTCACATTGATGACACCTGCGAGTTTCTTAGGATCCAGACCCCATTGCATGCCCAGGTTCATGGCCTCTGCTGTAGCGATGTTGTTGAGAGCTAGGAGGTAGTTGTTGGCTAGTTTGGCAGACAGACCCGCGCCTTGTTCGCCGCAGTGCAGGACTTTCTTTCCCATGAGGAGGAGAATGGGCTCGAGACGGGGAACCAGAGAGGGTGATGCGCCGAGCATGAATGTAAGTGTTCCAGCAGTTGCGCCAACGACGCCTCCGGACATGGGCGCATCGACAAACGTCCCCTGGTCAGCAGAAGATACCGTCTTGGCGACCTGGCGGGATGTAGAGGGGTCAATGGTTGAGCAATCGATAAAGATGCGGTCTTTCTTGGGGAGAGATGCTGTGATGATGGACTCATAGACGCCCTTGACGTGCTGAGGTTCCGGAAGCACAGTGATTATAGTATCCTAGTAGTGTTAGTGAACCGAACTCAGTCATGGTAAGTGATAGACTTACAGCATCTTTTGAAGCATCAAAGGCACTGGCTGCCAGTTCTACTTGAGCTCCTGACGAAGCTGCCTTCATTTCTGTTTCCAAGCCCTTCATTGACTCAGTGTTGATGTCGAAGATGGAGACCTTATCTGAGGGTTTCAACTTTGACTGTAGGTTCTTGGCCATTTGATATCCCTATTGTGACTGCGTTAATATATCATACTTCCCCACCAATGCCACAGGAAGTTCTCATACCATCTGTCCCAGACCAATGAAACCATAGTTATCAAGTCGTCGTGCCGAACTGGCAAAACCTCGACGAAGCACAAAGCTCCCGAGGCGCATTGGAGGTCTCATATCGACTGAGTATGAGGGAGTGACTCTAACTTAAGGTGTATTCCACAAAAACGTACAACAACGTTACACCGAGTAGTAGGGGGTATATGAAGTTAAGGAAGCGGTATAGTTCACGAGAAATGGATTTCTTTACAATAAAACAGATGAGATCTTGGGTATCTCACTAAGACCGGCTGGCCATGTGGGGGAATGGTTACCCGAAAGACAGCCGGCCATTGCCGTACTTAGCCAGAGCTGGAGGGGTTGCCGAGTTGATTTACTGGAGACCTTAACATACGGGAGGGACCATGACATGATGAATGAATTGGGGGATTGCTCGTTAATGGGGGAGGGATTGTGCGGGGAAGCTGGGAGAATCATGGAGCATGAGCGCTAAAACACGGGGCAAAGCTCACTAGAAGTTTAGCAATCGGGAGGCTTGGTTGAAGTTATCTCACCTCAGCCTTTCAACCGCCCACTAATTTACACCAAATAATGGCAGATGCACCAAGCACAGCAGGTATCATATTAGTTTTTGTTTATTTTTCTGAAGGTCTTTATACATAGTCCGATGGGAGTCGACACAGTCCACCTCGCTGAGGCTTCTCTCATATGAACTTCCCGTCTTCATCATGCCCACCTCCACCTCCATCTGTCGTCTCCCAAATATCCATTCAAGCAAAGTGTGAACCAATCAAGCAAGCAAAGCCCAGACTTCACCAACATTTCTCGTGTCGGCGACCTCCAGGCTATAAAGGGGTATGTATGTGCAATAGGGGGAGTGGGAAGTTTTGGTAATAAAAGGTTGTTAAGAAAAGGGGGAGAAGGTTTATGTATAGCGATGTGGTATAGAACGTAGCCGTCTCCCCGAGAGGCTACTCTAGACATCTTGCTCCAACAATAAGGTGAGTGAGTATTGGGTAGTGAATTCCGTTAAGTGCAACACAACGACAGAAAACGATATAAATAACCAAAAAAACAAGAGCCGCGCCGATCCAATCCGCCTGTCCCATCCATATATCACAGCCATGGTCATTGTGGGACTACTCAGGCCCCTACTAAAGGCCTAGTTACCGAAGACATGACATGATAATTCGTAGCTTAGATAAAGTTCATGAGCCAAGGAACAATGGCACTGTCAACCGGTTAGCAGTCATATCAAACACGCCCGGAATACATCTGTACTTACCCAACTGCAACAGTGGCACCTAGTCCAAGTAGCGCGCGGTTCTTGACCTTCTCTTTCCGTAACTGCGTCTCGGTCTTGACCTTCTTTGACCTGGGCTGCACCTCTGGGGTCGTCTCTGTCTCCTCGTCGTCCTTGTCTCCCAATGAGATATCACCAGCCTTTCGCTTGCTCTTCTTAGCAGAAGCAGGGGCATCTTGTTGCTCGTCTCCATCCTCAGCATGGACATCCGCATCGGCCTTGCTCTTTTGAACCATCTCCTTGGCAGCTTCCATCATATGAGCAATTTCCTCGGCGGTAGGAGGTTCGCCAGCAGTAGGTAAAGGAAGTTCGACTTCGGTGATTGTGCGCTTTGTTTCGACGCCAGCATTATCCGTTGTGATACCCTCCTCAATGTGAACCCTGACCTTGGGGTCCTCCTCTCTAGGCTCCAGCACGATGGCAGGCTCAAACTCGGTCGATTGCAAGACAATGTCGCTTTGTCTCGTCTCCCCGACCTTGGCATCAGTCTCAGTCACACCGTTGACTAGATCGGTCTTCTCAGCAATGGTCTCGACGACCTCTGCCTTGGCGCGTGTGCTTCGCTTTCGGGGCGAGGCAGGAGCGCGTCTTGTGCTCTTGGTGGGGCTGGCTGAACGACGCGAACGAGTGCTTCGAGAAATGGTCGATGGAGTGGGGGGAGCCAACACAGGCTGAGACGCCTTGATAGGGTCGAACTTGGGAGGTGGCACGATGTTCTTGGCCGGAGAGTCCGGAGGAGTTGTCACGTTAATTTTGGAGGGATCGAGGAGAGCGCGGATCCAGGGAGCAATCTTGTATTCCTCGGCGAGAATGAGAGCGTGCTCCGGGGGGATCCAGATGTTGCCGGCAGTCTCCTCGTGGCTCGTAGTGGGGAGAGACTTGACGTATTTGCGCTCCGCCTCCTCGTCGGATGCCTCAGCGTAAGGGAAGCTGGCCTTGAACATGCCGGTCGCTGAGATATAACCATCAAAGCTGCGTCGCATAAGGAAATAGCTGTTAGGGCTGGACTTGAAAATGCCCGAGACGATTCCCTTGGGCAGGGGAGCTCGGAGATGCGCGTAGTCGAAAACGCCAAGAGCTGCGTGCTCAGCGTCGCCAGTGCCAACCATCTTAGGTGTCAGCTTGGTCTGACCAAGGCGTCTACGCGCGACCAAATCGGCATCTAAAAGTAAGGATGAGCATGCGAACTCGCGACGCCAGAATGGTGGGGGGGATTTACGATCGGGAACGTTCTCAGTCATGAGAGGGTTGTTCTTAGCGGGCAAAACGCGCTCATATTGGGGAGCCATCTTGTATGATGCTATGCTGATTTGCCGTGATGAAAACGGGGCGCGGCGCGACTGATGTGGATTACCTCACAACCGACGAATCGAAGCGTAATCGCGATGGTGAAGATTTCTGCCTTCGTATCTCGGCGCGCGAGTGATTACAAAATGGATGAAGCCTGTGCAAGGTCGAAATGGTCGTGTCAGCTGTATTGATCGCGGTGCAACGTGGTTCATTTCTGGCGCAGGCTCGAAACTGGTGATAACGGGCCGCGACAGGATTGGCTTCAGACGTACCGTGTCAAGGCAGGGCTTATTTCATCAAGTAGAAAAAACAAGCCTTGAAGAACGTCAATGGCGCTCCAGGCAATAAAATTGATAAGAAAGCAGGCAGCTTTAGCAGTGCCGATGCCGTAAATAGAGGGAGAGAAGAAGATGAGATGAAGCAGATGAAGAGTGGAAAAAGGAAGGATTCGCGACAAGACTTGAGGGAAGAGCTGGGATGAGAGTCGCGCAAATTAGATGCTCGATAGCGTCGAGGGTTTAGCAGTGGCCCTGCTGGGCGGGTTCTCAGGCTTAAGGGGGAGTAGCACGCAGGAGCAGAGTGGAGAGCTGCGAGATAGATTGGTACTGGAGTTTTGGGTGCGTGATACTGTAAATCTGAGGTTCTCTGTTAATCTTTGATTCAAATTAGCCCCATTTTACCGCGCACCTGACTTAGCGCTATTACCCGAAGAGTTCCCCTGGTCAGGGAGTACGTATCTCCTTTCTACACGTCCCTCTTTTTTTCCCGGCAGATCTAGCTGGTGCTGTCCGTGTAATTTGATTTATTCTCAATTTGTTGAGTGAAAAGACCGCGTCTCAGTTTAGATAGAGAGGTCATGTTTTGCAGGCTAGCATACTAATTTCGTGCCCTCTCTTCTACAGCCATCGATGTCGCCTTCGATTTTCCATTAGCCAGGAGTACACGTGGGGAAACTCTGTTCTAGAGTCTGCCAGCAACTCTTCTGCCGCCCCTAGCAACCAGGCCTGCCAGGCCAAGCCCAACAAAGTCCAGCGCCAACCAACGTCGATCTTCAGGGTGAACCACACCCCCAAAAATGACTTGACTCTCTGGGGTCCCCTGGGCTTCGCTGTGCCCGGCGCGCGAACAGCCCGGCGAACTGCTGGGCTGGTTCAGAACGCGGGGAAATTGGCATGGGTTCAGATTGACTCGTTTGGGTGCGGCGCCATGAGATGAGCTTGAACTGCGAAGCGAAACAAGCAAGAGACATGGCATGCATGGGCTTTGACGATTGACGAGCCTAACCTGACAGATGAGGTCACAGAAGAGAGACAATGGTTGAGTGCGACCATATCAGTCTCACTGTCACTCCTGTCTTCTGTGTTCGGTCATGGAGGGGATGATAACAGCTACCTACGTACGACATTGACGAATGACGACGCACCATGTCACTTATCGCGCGTCAAGCAGTGCTGCATGCCAGCGTGCCTGGTCAGCTGATTGTTCAGTATCTGACACCTACATTACAGAGAGTTCCAAGCGTTCAAGAAAGTTTGATCGGGGATCCATGATGAGATCGAAACTATCCATGATCGAAGCTCTAGACTATAACTCCACCTGGCTGTTGGCGCATCTGCCATCATATCATTGAACCCTGGTTTAGTTCATTGTGATTGACAGACGGTTGTTGCATGGACTGCCCTGCAAGACTCACCATATGTGCTCTATGTTATTATGCTGCTCAAGTTGAAGCTGTCGACGTGCATTCACTAGCAGAACAACAACCTGGAGGCTTAAACGTGATCCATAGTGCGCCGGCCCACGCGTTCACAGAATCGATGACTTGCAGGGCGACAATTCACTACCTAAAATTGTTTCTCTGAATAAGAGTCACTGTACTCACAAGCTATCTGGACGTAATGAAACCCGAAAGGTTAGTTTGTGAAGACGGAGCAAAAACTGATTCCATACCCTGTAGCAGCACGACAATAAATATCCACGTGGTGGTTTCATCTTCCAGGGCGGTCTGCACCGCAAAACTATATCAATATCGATCTGTCAGTGGAATATCAACAAACAGAAGCTGGTAATATTTGTTGGTTGTTTGTGGCGGTCAACAAGATGTATACGCAACAATTTGGTGTCCCAGGTCATTTTTAATCCGATAACTGCTTGCAACTCGAAACACAATCGAGCCACAGCCGCCATAAACTGCCCAAAATAAGCCTCAACCAGTCTCACATTGAACCCCTGAAGACGATACATTCTCCATAACAATCGACAACAATCATTGGTGTCACCGTTAGCATTTCTGACTGCGAATACTCACACACCAATTGGAATTGTTTGTTCAATCTTCAGGCCCCACTATAGCATCCGCAGCGACCGCCTCTAGTCCAAGTTCCTGCTAAGCCAGCAGCAGTAGCAGCTGGAGACTCGTCTTGTCCTCTTCCAACACCGCCCTGCGGGAACGGGAAGCCCCTCTAGCCCCTCTATCGTCACCGCCTGTGCAATGGAAAGCCCCTCCAAGCTCACCTCTACCTTGTCTCGATCCAACGAGTAAGCTTCCTTCTTTTCTCCCCTTCCTCTCCTCTTCTTCTCCTTTCTTTACTCAACTCTCGATCTCCATTTCTACTTACCTAACTTTTGCTGTAGCATATCATCTTTCTGTTTCTTCATCACCCCGCCTCTTTTTGTCTTTGTTGCCAGACTCGCCCCGCCCGCCCACCATGGCTTCTCACGACGATGATACTATGCCCGAGGAGACTCAGGGCTACAAGCTCTCTCAGCCCAAGCAGAGTCTGGCTGAGTACCAGCAAATGGGTAGGTGTTCTCTTTTCCCCTGGGTGTCTTGGTTCGATGCTTTGTGGTATGCGCAACGCATGGCCTTTGGGTATGTGGTGCGTCGCCTCGTAATATGGCACTGACATGGCATGATGCGCGTTATGCTACTTTCATCTTCTACCATGTGCTCTGTCTATAGCTGTAGCTACCACTTCAGCTTCAAATCAAGACATAAAACAACAATATTTACTGTATTAGAGAGCACACCTAGATCTAGCTATCCCTAGATCGGTTGCCATCCCACTTACCGCTTCTACCAAACCAATTGCCTCAGTTGCAACCAAGCTAACACTCCTATCCTCCAGACGCCGGCGATGAGTCTCTCCAGCGATACAAGGAGTCCCTTGGTCTCGGCGGCGGTACCGACATCTCCGATCCCAACGACCCCCGAGTCTGTATCATTCTCTCCCTGACAATGGACTCTCCTGGACGCCCTCCTGTCACCATCGACCTCTCTACCCCTGGTAGTGAGACCACTCTCAAGGACAAGCCCTTTAACATTAAGGAGGGTGCCAAGTTCACCATGAGCGCCAAGTTCAAGGTCCAGCACGAGATTCTTAGCGGTCTCCACTACGTCCAGGTCGTCAAGCGCAAGGGCATTCGGGTTTCCAAGGACTCTGAGATGATTGGCAGCTACGCCCCCAATACCGACAAGCAGCCTACTTACATCAAGAAGTGTAGGTTTGAGATATAAAATGCAGAGAATTGAAAACTGACAAACTTCTAGTCCAGGAGGAGGAGGCTCCTAGCGGCATGCTCGCTCGAGGCCACTACAACGCCATCTCTAGCTTCGTTGACGACGATAAGAAGAAGCATCTCGAGTTTGAGTGGAGTTTCGACATTGCCAAGGACTGGTAAACACCTAGGCCTTAAATACGCGTCCCGACAACATAACTTGAAAATACATATCACACAAATCATGAGATAATGAGATACCTGAACATCGGAGAAGAACTCACACACACAAAACCTTACATAAAGTTAAAAGAAAACCTCATTTGGGTCGGAGAACGGTGGTTGCTTTGTTTCGTATCATGTACTCGTCGCTGACGAGACAGTACTTGGAGCTCGATTAAGAGCCTCATGCTTCAGGAGAATAAAAATGCCTATATACATCAAGCTCTATGCTATGCAACTCTATCTGTCGGTTCAAATCCGTGAATGCCTACGTTCAAGACATGGTATCATATTGATGTGAAGATCGTTAAGCCCAAGCCTCTGGCTCTAGGGTGGTGTGTATGTATGTGTGAGTAGTTTCGTCTATAAGAAATAGTCTGGCAAGGCATTCCCATCGGCAGACTTTTCGTTTCCGGGTTGAAGGTCTTTATGAACATCATTCTCGGGAGCGGCCGCAAAGACGTTGAAGAAACGTTCACCCGTGTCGCTAACTTCAAGCACGCTGGCCATGTTGCCACAACGGTAACAGTAGTTGGGCGCGCTCCAGACAGTGCTGAGGCGGTCATCGTAGAGGACCTGGAAGCCCTCCTGACAGAGCTGGTGAGCGCGCAGGATATGCGACATGTTGTTGACAGCCAGGAACTTCTTAACGACTTGTGCGCCAAAAGTATACCCCGCGCCGCGGGGTGAAAGGGAGAACTCGTCGCGTTCAGGGTCAGGATCAGACCAGACGAGATCGGCCATGGGGCCTTCGTGAGGGATCTCGCGGAAGCGATCTATGATCTTAATTTGATCGATAGAATGAATAGAGGGGGAAAGACCTGGGTCACATGTCAGTAAAGCACTTTTCCCCAAGATGTTGTGCACCCACCTCCGTGAACGCAAAATATTTGATCGTTGATTACAACACTCAAAGTCAAAAAGTCAAACATGTCTGTAAAGTAATGCCACACGTTGGCATTACCATACTTGCGCGAGCATTCTGTGTAGAAGCCGTATGACTGCGTGACACCGCGCGATTCGTGGTTTCCACGGATCAGGTGTACGCGATTAGGATATCGGAGTTTCAAGCACACGAGTAGCGATATTGTCTCGACACTAAACATGCCACGATCAACGTAGTCTCCTATTTCGCCCCAAGTTTGGTCAGCAAAAGTCCACCTTGTCCATATGTCAAGCTCGTGGGTGGTTACCGAGGAACAAATAGTTGGTGTCAGGGCAGTAGCCGCCGATGCGGAAAATCTCAATAAGGTCGAAGAACTGGCCGTGGATATCTCCTACGACAGTGATGGGCGCGCGGACGTGGACGACGTTGGATTCGCGCATAAGAAGCTCTTTTGTCTTGGCGCAGATGGCTTCGATGACAGACTCGGCAAGCAACTCCTTGTTGTACAAGCGCGAGATGCACTCGTCGAGATCGACGGACGCTGGGGTCAGAAATGTGAGCCTGGGAACCCTTCCGATCGGGTGCGTCGCTTACAAGGTAGCCCAGGCATGGTGGAATATAGTAGTCGTTATAAATGCCGGCAAGGTAGGGCGAGCGGTAAGGTTGATAAGCAAGTTATGCTAAAAGATCGAGGACCGTATGTTGTGGCGTAGGTATCATTAAGAGTGACGGCGTCGAATTCGGCTCCTGGCAAGGATGATGTCTGGTGAGCTCGGTGGTTGTACCAACATGATCGGGACCAAGGCAGTTCACTTCACATGGACGCAGGGAGCGAAGACGGTCGAAGGCAGAGTGGGCGCAGCGGAGGTGAAAGAGTTTCGAGTGTTCGCGATGCAATAAAAAGACAAAAGGCTATGTCCGCGGGTATCGTAGTCGTGATTACATATACAACATGGTGGTGGTAATGGTGGTGTTTTTGGCGGTGGGATGTTTTAGCTGGTGGTGGTGGTTTGCTTAGTCGTCACTGACTCGGCGGGGAAAAGGCCCGGCCAGCTTCACTCCCCACATTTGGACTATATTTAAGGGTGGAGGAGATATTGGGGTGTAGGAAACTGGTCCAAATTATTGAGACTGTTCTGTTTGTGATATTTTTAAAAATGATATATTCTGGTTGGGACTATGTAATCCATGAGAAGGGTTGATTTGTGGCATTCAGAATTTAGGACAGATAGTGATTGGTAAAGATAGCATCGTTCCCAATCAGATAGTAGATATAAAGAGTGAACCTATTTGCCGCAGGGTCCTCAAGGAATGGTTTTGTTTGAATTGTGTTTTATAGGATGTATTACATCCTAGACTTGTGTCTACATATCCTGTAGAGTTGACACATTGTGTACATGAAGAAACAAAAAAAACAAAAAAAACAAAAAAAACAAGGCTTGAATATCTAAATTATAACTTTCTGCTTACGGAGCTTTCCTTTATATAGATGCACGCCAAGAAAGAAGAGCCCTGATTTCCTAAGGAAATGGCCAAAGTTTATTTCAGTTTCAACTTCCATACCTCACCTCAGATGTGGCCCGTGCGCACGCGACAACCTCCAGCATCGCCATCCACCAATGACTATCATCGCCATCAATTATTGCCTCCGATAATTGAGCCTCATCGTCAATTTTTCAAAGACTGTCATCACCTTAACTCGAAGCTCGTCCATTTCATCAGGCCCCTTCCCTCAAGGATCCCTGAATGAAGCCTCTCTGATAAAGCCCGGAGCAGGTTCAGGGAGGGGGCTTTCGCATATCGCGACCGCGCGCTGGGACTGATACTGATACCGACAAGCTTGAGCATCGCTACCTGACACAGCAATATCATCGCCTCGCTTCGCCTCTGAGTCGCGCTGAGGTTTCTGTTGTGAGACGTATCACAGTGTTACTCAAATCAGCCTCAGGCCGCTTGTTCAAACTTGTTCTATTGAGTCGTGCCCGCGGAGCATCGCATCTCATTGCATCACATCACATCCGGCTGACCAAGTCGCTATCACTTTTCTTTAACATCCCACAAGTGCTATAAACGCTACAGAGTTGGTTCAACTGTACCATTCTGACATCATCTAATACCAGGAAGTGTCCTGTGTTTGTCAAGGCTTCTCTTTATATACACTTCTGCTTTATCCTCCAGCCATGCCTAACACGGCTCCTGGCCAACCTCGGCCGGAAGAAGCTCGATGTTACAACTGCGGTGGTTCTGGCCATTGGACTATAGCATGCCCGGAACCTACTAGGGAAACGCCAGCGTAAGTATTCAAGTTTTGGCAGTCCGGCCTGGACTTGGGATCTTTCAAGTGTTAACTCGTGGATAGCGGTCTTACGGCTTGGAGAAACGCCAATACTTCCGCGCATGGAGGTAACAGAGACCATCATGGAGGATCCAAGAAGTCCAAAGGACCCATCATCACCAAATACGCACCTGCGCATGCACCACCACCAGTGCCAGGACCGGGTGTAGCTCGATATGGCCCACCTTCAGGTTATGGCCCTCCGCCTGTACCTTATCAAGCAGGACCACCTCCTTCCTATCCTCCTCATTACCCTCCTTATAGCACTCCAACGTCTGGTTATGCGCCTGGCTACTCGCCTCCGGGCTACTCTCAACCGTATCCTCCACCTTCATACGGTGCTCCTCCTCCGGGTCTTCCACCACCTCCTAGACCTCCCGGTACATATGCTTCTCCTCCTCCGCCTCCTCCTCAACCCCCGGTGCCACAATCCTCATATCCACGTCCGTATGGACCTCCTCCGCCTCGTCAAGACCACGCACCTTACGCTCCGCCACCTCACTATCCTCACTATCCTCCACCTGCCTCGACGCCTTATGGGCAGCATGCCCCGCCACCATCATATCCGCCCCCATATGGTTCCCACAGCGCACCACCTACATATGGGCATCCTCCACCTCCTAGGCCTCCTGTCCCATCTCCAGCACCCCCTATACCGCGTCCAAACAGATCATCAGGATCTCCTCCCGTACCACGCTCAACTTCTGCCTCAACATTACCTTTACCTGCTTCGTTACCCCCAAAACCTCCTCTGCCCCCGAAGCCCCCACAGCCCAACCAACATGGGCAGCCTAATAGAGGTCGTCGGGACTTTCCTGATCATTCCCGTGATCATCGGAACAAGCGCAAGAATGACCGTCATAACCGTAACCATGACAACCGACAGAAAAAGAATCAACCTCATCCTCGGCAAGATCAGAAACCACAAGACAACAGCAACCGACGTTCTGATCCCAAGATACCCAGCCTTCCTAAACCTATACCCTCTCCAAAAGCAGAAGAGAAGAAGGCTTTGACAACTCCTGTCAAGTTAAAGCCAAGTACGCCTTCAGGAACACCTGAAACTCAAAAGGTTCAAGTTGAAACCCCTAAACCTGATTTGTCACAGAGACCAGACACAGTACCCGAGAAGGCTACCGAAGACGAATGGGAATGGGAGAACAAGGCCATCTTCAAAGAGCCAGAACCCCATCATGCGCCGGATGAAGTTGGCAAGCCACTGCCTGCAGAATACAATGACGAGGTGCTTCTTCCTAGAAAATGGGATGCCAAATGCATCGAATCGGACTATGTCCAAGCTGACAATATTGAGGAATATGTCAAGCCAATACATGAAAAACCGTATTGGCCAGAAATCGAATGCGACCCCGCGTTTGTCCGCGACGGCAAACTTCCTAGCGGAGATCCTGTATCTGAGCACCTATCGAAACCCGACGAAACCCTTCGGAGTGAACGCTCCGAGAGTGGCGAGGTACTGGAACAACAGTCCAAACGAGGCCACTCGGATGACGACAAACCTGTTGAGCGGCCTTTGAAGAGACGACGACCACAAAGCCCTCCCAGTGCCAATCGAAGAGGATCACCCGACAGCAACTTGGATTTCCGAGACACGTACGAGCCGAGGGAAACTAAGAGGCGCAGATCACGTCGAGATAGCTCCGAACACGAAGCAAGAGAATTCCGAAACGTGGATGACCGTCGTCGATCTCCAGAGCGGCACCATCGAGGCCGGGACAGTGACCGTAGTCGTGGCCGTAACCGCGACCGCGACCGCGACCGCAGCCGTAGTCGGACTCCGGACTCACGAAGCTCTTCCATCTCTGTCACATCATCAGGATTGGACTCCTTAGAAGCTGAGTTGCTTGGCCGGGATACCAAGGCTAAGACTCCTGAGGAGTCTCCAAAGCGCAAGCCGTCCATGTCAGGGCTGAAGCCCAAGCGTCGTCAGACAAAGCTCGATTCAGCTTACAGGTAAGCCACGATCATGGGTTGAGACATGCACAGCTAACACCAGTATAGCCGACGATGGTAGGCTACAATCGCGACAGCCTGCATCCTTCATATTATACTTCCTAACCTAACCGGTACTTGATGGTTTCTTTGTTTCGTTCCCCAACTTTATACCGCAACGCTTGCGTTGCAGTATTCCCTGTATCTAGGCCAGGCACTGCCCCCTTTCCCTTTCGCTCAATTCTTTTCATCTCGGTTATGGCTCAATTCTCTTCTTCAAATGGCGCTTAGGCTTCGGGTTATAACATTAACGATCATGACAAAGGTGCATGGCTGGCGTATATCATTCACGAGGTATGCGTGGATCGTTCTTAATCTTATTATTTTTCACCACGTCCATTTCGAAGTGGCTTTTCTTTGACTTTTTGAGTCATTGCCCATGATTGATATCATGGCTTGTTGGTGCGCCATCGACCAACATTATGTGCCTGGCCATTCCTTTGCACCTCCCTATATCGCATTTCGCTCTACTCAAGTGAATGTCTTTACTCTCCCCTTCGAGCTAGAGGTCAGTTTGTAACAAAGACTACCGTCTCATCGGTAAGGCAGATGCATAAGTTTTCTGCATGGCTTTCGTAACACATGTACTTCGCATGCTGGCCAAGTTTTGCAGCGGCGCACGACAGATCAAGAGTGCGTGAACTAGCTAGCCTGAGGGTCTAGAAATTGTAGCCCAAGTGTAGCAACGAACGTATTGCTACTAGTCACTGGGCAAATCTCTACTGCCACAGGTTGTGCTCTTTACGAGGACAGAGGTCGCATCGGCAGCCAATTTGTATGTGGATGGGTTGTCATTGCACACATAACTTACAAATAGGGGCATGTGAGCTTCTCTAAATGTCGGTCGACCAGTAGCAGTTGGCAACATGGTTGAAAGCCATAAGATGATGTTTCACAATGCGATATTGTCTTTTGTCCATTGCGATCAATATCCGCTTTGTTCAATCTGCTGTGTGCAAACACTATATTGAAATAGAACCGTTTTCATAACCATCCGGCTTAGCTTTAATTATGTATAACGGATAAGATTACCTATTCTATTGTGTCAGCGAGAGTGCAACTCCATACAGGACAAAAATATTTCTATCAACGGTAGTTCCGTTGCAAAAACAGCGAATGATGAAATGACGCCGTTGTAAGAGTTGTCATTTCCCCACCTCAAACTATTCTTTTTCTACCATCCCTGTCATCCTCCGTTATCGCTCTCCCTTTCTTATGCAAGTTCCCGTCAACGACAAGACATTACGTATAGTACGTACCTCTTACACCACCACCCCCAACACCACCACCCCCAACACCACCGTCAGATCTCGACATTAAGATGAGGGGGTAACACAAAGCACCGCAAGACACTGAGGAGAAAGGGGAAAAGAGACATCTTGGCTTTTTTGTGTGTCATGCAGTGTAACCCCCTATTCGAAGATCGCGAACCAGATTCTTCTACACGTGTGCAAAAACAAGTCCATTCACTCTACTCATTACTGTCTCTCGCTGAGGAGAACCACGCTCGAATAGGTCAGTCTTGCAGGCGGCTAGAGGGGTCAGGTGTCTCGGCCGAGATTTCGAGCTCAGCCCGCTTTGGACAAGCTGCATGCTTCTAGTTCTTCTAAACCAGTGGAGAACCGAGAAACTAGAAAATGTCCAGGACCCTGGACTTTGGCATGTCAGATCCCGGCTGGACAAATCAGAGCTGCAGATGCGGTTAACGCCGTAGACTCGCTTCTGCGATCCAGACTCGCAAGTAGCGATGAATTGGAGAGGAACAAGCAGTCCAAGTCGAGTGACAAACTACAAAACTGCCGTAATGTCGCATACGTGGTGGGTCTGCTGATAAATCCCCTATCTCAAAAGGGAGCTTGTCGGAACCGGTGAAGCCATCGCGAGTTTCGACCAATCTAGAACCGGAACGGCGACAAAACCATTGCAACGCCCAAACACCTCTATTCTCTACTACCAAACTATGAACAGCTTGCTAAAACACGCGGCGCTCCTCTAAGTTATTAGCTAATGCTTTGGTACTCCGAGCTTGCAACCGTACTATCCTGAGCCCTACAATAAAAACACGCCTCAACTTTTCGCCAAAACGCTAGACTCAAACACCCCGTACCCAAAATCATATCATATCGTATCAGACAATCAGATTTTCAAACCCCATTCCTCGTAGATCATGTAGCCAGTTGACGTTGTCCGAACCGCGTGTGTCCTGCATCGCCCAAGTTGCTTTAAGCATTTCAATTGCCGTGAAGAGATACCCCCACGGACAAATATGCCAAATGGACAACAACCTTCTTAGGGCCCACATGCGTCTTTCAGGGTCTCGTGTCTCGGCCCCTGCAACGAAGGTTGGCCACGATGAGGCCTTAAAGTATGGGTCGTTCTCATCGATAGCGGTTAAATTGTTCAAAACGTCGTCCAACAGAAAATCGGTGTCGACAGACCGCACTGACCGAACTAGCGGTAACGCTTGAAGGATGTATAGACATGCCGCTGACCTGTGGGCTGCCGCCAGATGCACTCGGCTGTCGAGGTCTTGGATCAGGTTGTGTTGCCGCAAGTAATCTGCCCAAGCTAGAATATCGACAGCAAGAGCCTCGTCTATCAGAGCTATTGCTTTGTCTGCCGCCCCCAAAGACTGATCCGTCCATGGTACTTCGTGAGACAGCTCTGATGCAGAGAGGATGATGTTGAGGATCTCGGGAGGGCAAGATAAGTAGCTTGTCAGCTCCACCCGCTTCATAACGGGCAAGAACTGAAATGCCTGTCGTGCAACGCGAGCTGCAAGTCCTCCAGATGTCAATGTCGAGCCTAAAATGTTATAACTAAGAGGTGTCAATATTTGCCATGGTATACCAATAACTGGGACTTACATGAAGCTGTCAGTAATGACACGGTCCCGCAGTATTCTACTAGATGCGTTAGGGTTGCTATCCGGATTGAGCAGTGCCATGATACTCGTGGCGCCTTCAAGGTGGGCCCTCCAGCTCTGATTGTCCGGCTTGTTCAAATCAATTAAGTCAAATTTGATAAAGAAATGCATGGCAGCCAGTGCCACTTCGCTACCAGCCGGGTCAAGGGTATCGAGAACCTCTCTCATGTGGCTCATGGCCTTTTGCTTTGCCGTCAAGGCATCGATGAGAGCTTTTTGTGTCACAAGGTCTCTTGAGCGTAGCATAGTGACAATTCCAGTAGAATCAGCCATGCCCGGAGGGATTTCAAAACGGCGGACAAGATTGGACCAATGGATAGCTGAAGTCGCAATGATGACCTGCAATAGAAGCGGGTGTTTCCGCGTCAAGGGTATCAACTCGCGGAAAGGGTTACTCTCAGGCGTGTCTCGGACCACAAGATCTTTGCAGACCCTTTCAGAGACTAGAACATGCGTTAGCATTCTCTTGGAAGTGGCAGGGATTGGGGCCAAGACTTACAATGAGCAAGGTAGGATCGTGAGGCATGGTCAAGGTCCTGGAACAAAGGATCTGTAAGTGCACCAGTGGGAGGGGACCAGTCCATGGTATCGTTAGATGTTGGCAAGTCGTCATTCTGCGCAGACCGCTGTTGCTGACTCTGATTCAAGTCTTCCGCCTCTTGAGCAGCTTGCTGTGCCTGCTGAACTAAACGCGCCAGAGGATGCTGATCGCTATAGTCAGGTTGGGGTTGAGGTCTCGGACGGTCACCATTACTTTGGCCTGGATGATTGCCCGGAGGTGAAGCAGAGGCGGTCGCGGAACTGTCAGAATCGTCGGCCAGTCTCCGTCCGGCAGGCGGATTGACATTCCCTTGGGAGTCAATACCTTGAGTCCAGACGAAGACCTTGCCATAACCGAGGCATTCCTGCCCTGAAACCGCACATTTGTGGCATGTCGGCCATGAGCGGTCGCAGCGCAGGCGTCGACGACGGCAGTTGTGACACGGTTTGGTGTTGCTTGGCGGCATGCGCCGGGTGCTGACTGAGCAGCTTGACGGTCCTTTGCTGGTGTTGTGTCCTAGGATTTCACTAGGTCCAGGTCGTGCTCGAGCTCTCTGTAACGGGCGAGGCAGCGGTTTGGATACAACGATGCGAATCGTTACAGAAGGTTCATGGTGGACTCTGAGACAAGAGGTTGTATCGTGTCAAGCTGGATTGTGCCGGTGTAAGCGGGGATGGGATGCAATGACGATGATGGTAAAATGGTTGTGACGGGGAAAAAGGAAGAGTGATGGAGATATGGAATGTAGAAGTACCTTAAAGCTAGGCGGGACGAGGAGTATGGAGGGGTAAATGGAAGAAGGCACGGGGTTGACCGAGGAGTGAGGTAAGAGGTACGCACGTCAGACCTACCTAGTATTGAATAAGATAAGGTAAGGGAGGAAGGTATGCCAGGTATGGGAATCGAGTGCCTGTATAGAAATTGGAGAATGGCAGGCCAAATGGGCCTTTTTTTACGGACTAATAATGTGAAGCCCAGGTCATGTACCAAAGAGAAGATCTAGGGTGTGTAAAAGTACAATACTAACAGCCTACCTACACCCCATACTAAGAAGTAGATCCCATGACTCGGCTCCAATCAGAGCTGACAATAGCATGAATCGTCTCTGAATAGTATGTAGTTATATAAGGTAGGTCACTAACACTATCAGCTTGTATTCTAGACTACCCACTCTAGCACTCCCCCAATGAATTCAAATGCTCGCCTCGTCTTTCCTTCCCTTGACTCCCTCTCTCTCTCTCCTCCATTGATTGAATCTAGGCGACCAAGAAAGCCCCACGCTCGTCAATGGCCAATGTCCGTGCTCCCCAAAAAGGTAAAGGAAAGACATATCGTGCAGCCGAGCCTCCGGGACCTGCATCATGGACCTTCCACCAGAGTTCTCAGAAAGCTTGTCATTGTCGTTGGAGAAGGAGAACGTCCAGCCAGAGGTGACACGATGGCCCGATTGGGTAATGTTTGGTTCTTCGATGTCTTGTTCTTTTTCCTTTCTCTCTTTTCTCTTTTTTTTCTTCTCCTTCTCCTCGTTTCTTTTCCCTCCCTCCATCGTGAGGGGAAATCTGGGCGGTTTGTTCCATGCGTTGGAGATCGTGATATGGAAATCCGGCCCGGAGCTTATGAACCGCTGTGGCACTAATGATCACGCACAATGCTTGCTGCTTTTATACTGACACGTTTGCTCTGCTGCATCACTAACTCATACATGACAGCGAATTGGTATTAACCTGACCCTCTGCTATAGCTTATGGCCTTTTGGCTAAACTTCAATAATTCAGAACCCATCCACCGAGATTACAGCCTAGTCACAGGATTTAATAATCATTCATTAACTGATTTGACATTTCCGGCTTGACCCTAGGCTCAAATCCTCTCCAACCGTCTCCAACTTAACTTGGCTAAACTGACCGAGCATGCGCCCCTCATCTGGCCAAGGACGATCCTAGGCGCAAACAGTGAAATCATCTAAACCGGCCCGGGTTCATTTTGATCGGAGACCCCTTGACTTCTCATCAGTGGAGGCTCCTCCCACTTGTTCGTCAACTCCACCAAAAATTTGCACGAACAGTACTTTACGATACTTGGGTTTCTTCATCTTGCCAGTTTGCTCACCATATTCATTTTCGCTCCGTGGGCTTTTCCAATGGGTCTCAGTTCGATAAATGTGGCGACGGACGTTCTATGGTGGAGCGTAAACCTTTGAAAAGGAAATCACACAACATACGATGCGTAACCAAGATGGATTGATTTATGCCGTAGATATCCATTTCAATCCACTCAGTGTAAATGTCGCAGCTGTTTTGTCGAAATATATGCCATTTGCAGCAATAGAGTGGAATAGAGTACCGGAACGGCATACACACTACAATTGGCTAGATAGGGACGATAAAATAGCAGCAATAGTTCAAGCAACGCTCATAAATTTTGGCTTTTCATAATCTCGTTTTCATCCCGGCCTTGCGGCATCTCTAGTATCCTTATGCCTCGTAGAACCGCCAGTCAACACCATTCTTCTATGACCGGATACCTTTTGTAAGCCAACTGGCAGCTCTGGTGATTTACATTATTTTTCATGGCATTTTGGACTGTTTCCTGGTCCGTCATTGCCGGTTTTGTTTCCAACTTCCTCAGCCTGTAATTCAGACTCATCAAAATCGCCAAGAAATTGCTTTGCTCTCTGAGGATGTTTCTATCCCCACGGCTCTTTATTCAAATCCCCACGAGCCCTGCCCTCAACACCTATGATGTTGTGATCTGTTCGCTGGCGACGTTGTGCATACTGGCCATCGTGTTAGCTTCCAAAAACAATCAAACACTAATAAGAGCTCACCTAATATCTTCTCTCTCGTCAGACTCAGGGGGTCCGTTTGTAGGCCCAGAGCTGACAACCACGTTTCCGCCCTCATCGCCACCAGCTTTGATCTCCATCAAAGCAGCCTTGGCCTTCCGCTTTCCGTTACGGAGATCACTCAGATGCTCGAAATAACCTTCTGGAACCTCTGTAACGTACTTGCCACAGAACACACCAACCTCGAAGTCAACGACCTTACTTGTGTTCTCAGCAGCCTCCATACAGGCGGCCTTGAGCCCGTCAGGGCCATCGAGGTCTTGGAAAATGACCTCATCAGCACCAATATAGTCGGCAATCTGCTGTGTTGTTCGGCCATGAGCAACCAGGTCTTCATAATGGTTAGTGACACAGTAACTCAGTGTGGAGTTTGGAAAAGTTCTTACCAATAGGATCCGCAAGATCAATGCCATACTTCAGAATTGTTAGTATGGATTCCAACCACGAGGTGTGGCAGCCAAACTTACAATATGTGGGTGTATGCACTCAGGGGAGGCTGAGACGAAGATGACACGAAGTGCTCCAGCGTCTCTGGCCATTTGAACCTATAATCACGAATCAGTATTGCCTTTTGTAGGCAAGTTCGTAGAAAGTTTACGTACGATTTGTCGTGATGTTGCTGATTTTCGGGTTAGCGGTAATTTGGTTAAACGAGGGGATTTACTCACTGCCTCGAACGACACTGTCATCCACAAGAATCAAGTTCTTTCCCCTAAACTCTGAATCGATGGGCGAAAGCTTGCGACGAACACTCTTCATTCGAAGAGCTTGGTTTGGGAGAATGAAGGTTCGTTGAACATATCGGTTCTTGATAAGAGCTGTAACGTATGGCTTGCCGAGCTTTTCAGCAAGAGTAGCTGCTGCGATATTACTTGTCTGCGGGTGAGGCGTTAGTTTCTATGCAACACCGAAACTTTTAGTGCTTGGTTAGCATACCTCAGGCACTGGAATAACTAAACACTCTGTTAGCATAGTTCAAAAGAATTCTATATACAGATATGACATACCAGCGTCAATCTCCGCAACTCCCTTCTCTCCAAGGACTTTTCGGATCTTCTTGGCCAGCTTCTCTCCCATGTTTTGTCGGCTGCGGTAGACGGAGATACCATCCATGGTCGAGTCGGGGCGAGCAACATAAACGAATTCGAAGCAGTCGGGCGTGTAAGGTTGGTTGTTAATGATCTGGCGGAACTTGGGAGCACAGCCCTTCTGCAAAAAGCAGGCCTGTCCGGGCAGAATGTCGATGATATCTTCGAAACCGAGCTGCTTGAGGACGACGGACTCAGAAGCAAACATATAATCCTTGGCGCCGTCGAGGGTAGCGGAGGGTCGGGAACCCATGGCGAGGGGTCGAATTCCGTTGGCATCACTAACTTTCGGTTAGGTTTCGAAGTCGGTTGCCGAATTGTTCATGCAACTCACCGGAAAGCCAGGATACCGAATCCTGCAATCATGGCAGTGGAGGAAAAAGCTCCCTGGCACTTGGCATACACATCGCTCAGGGCAGTGAAGATATCCTCCGAGTTAGCGCGAGTCTTGCCGAGCTGCTGAAGTCCGTGTGCGAAGATGTTGAGGCTATTGGTACATATCAGTCATCCTGATTCGAACAAGTGCGAGCTTTGGGTACGCACAGGAGCTCTGAGTCGGAATCAGAGTTGACGTGTCGGTGGGCTTCTTCGTCGAGGAACTTGCGAAGGTATTCGGTGTTGACGAGGTTACCGTTGACGCTCATTGA
The DNA here is from genome assembly GCA_900312805.1 of Fusarium torulosum. Classification (NCBI taxonomy): domain Eukaryota; kingdom Fungi; phylum Ascomycota; class Sordariomycetes; order Hypocreales; family Nectriaceae; genus Fusarium; species Fusarium torulosum. The sequence goes on along the minus strand of ONZP01000043.1, from coordinate 104,324 downwards.
GATACCGAATGGCGCATTAACGTAGAATGGCTGAGCTTCAGAGCTAGAATTGTAACCTTGGTCAGCGGCGCGCAAAGTTATACTTCAGATAACACATACGCAGAAGCGGTTCCCATGGTAGGGTAGCGAACATGGCCCAGGCCTATGGAGAGTCAGTCTCCGTTTAATCTATGAGTCGCGTTGCCATACCCATGTAGCCGGGAAGATGCTCAAGTCGCTTGCCATCAGCAAAGACCTTGCTGGCCATGCCTAGACCCTTACACTGGGCGACTCTTCCGCCCTGGCAAACAGCGATACCTGCAGCATCTTGTCCACGCTGTTACTAGTATCAGCATTCATTCGTTCCTTCAACTATCGATATTCGGGGTTCGGGATGAAAATTGTCGGAGATCGCGGCAACTAACATGTTGAAGGTAATACAAAGATTCGTGCAAGTCGATGGCAGCTGAGGTGGCTTCCGAATCGCCTAGCTATTATAACCGTCAGCACATGTTACGTGAGGTGTGTTTCATTCTTTTTGCTCTTTTGGTAGCACTTCCGTCCCAAGTCCGAGCACGGGCAAGGGTCGCTGAGCGCGGGGGAGGGGCAGTAGGAAGAGAAGACTCACCAAGATGCCCGAAACACCACACATTGTGAATGATGTGTTACGTCGCGTTCACGTAGAGAATAGAGAGGGGAAAAAAAGACTTCTTACAGTCAGTCACGTCCTTGAATTTTGAAGTTTGTGAAACCTACGGGAAAAATTTTCTCTAATAGTCACGACGATATCGGTCATTTTTTTTTCGCGACCACAATAACTTTGGCGGGGTATTGGTTACGGCGGGCCGGAGGATGATCCGCAGTGGTGAGGTCCACCAAAATGTGCCTTGCTTTAGTGGACCTCAACGTCTAATGAAGCTTCCATCCATTAAACTCAGAATCAGGACTTGAAATCATGATTAAGCTGGTATCCAATCATTGATTTCTGCATCCCATCAATATATGACAGCCGAATCTGTTTGAAACAGAATTATGGTTGGTATCAATGCTGTCAGAAGATGCAACTAACTATCAGTGTATCCAGAACAGGAACAAGTCTACGTGTGAGTGAGGTAAGTTAACTTACAACATCCATGCATCAGCCTAACGATAGGTGACGAACTACTTGCCAAATCCTGACAAGGTTTAAAATACCGCACTTCAAACTTCTCTTGTCAAGTGGCCGATTCTGATGCGACATGGTGTTGACTCGTGTTTGCAAATTGAATTTCATGACTTACTATATAGTACTCTCAAGCCAGTCTAGACCTACTAATCAAACAAATATGGGTCGGTCATGAAAACAAATCTGCCTGCATTACCTCTTTCATTGCGGGTTTACATATGATATCAGAACACTTTGAATACTAGAGCCAGGAATGCAATACAATCAAGATAATGTTTAATAATCTAACATCCACAAGAGAGTACTTTCTTGACAGTACGCTCCATATATCGCGTCCGATGTGCATGTGCGAAGGTTCTAGGAGGGTGCGGTGTATAGAGAACCCCACATGAAATCGGAATTCGCGGAAGACTACACCAACTACTGCAGAACACGAGACCTGGATTGGGGCTTACACAGAGCGCTTTGATGATACTATGATTCATTTGCGACATGTGAATTATCGACTGCCAGCTATCAATTCACTACGAAGCTGATGGCCGATATAAAAAGCATATGCGATCCTGAGTATGTCAAACCCACAAAAATACCCACGGCGCTTCTGGAATTCTTCGATGCAGGCTGGCAAGGTAAACTATCTGCATCTGATGAGGTTTATTTTTCGAAAATGCTCAGTCATTCCCAACAAGCGAGGAATCACCTCACAAGCCCCGTTGGCTCAGTGGTAAAGCGTATCACTAGTAACACATCTCGAAATGATAAGATCACTGGTTCGATTCCAGTACGGGGCATGTGATTCAAAAAGTTTAATCTTTTGTCAATTCAACCTATCGTTTATTCGTGATTTTCTTTTGGTTAAGTTACGTTGCTTACTTTGCACGTGGTAATGCGGGAGCGCCCGCTCTGGTTCCTTGCCTCAATGCCTGTACTGGGGCTACCAGACCTTCCGGCATTTACATCATCGCACTTACCTCGCTGGCGCAACCCGTAATTTTTATTGTCGTTCTGCTCTTTGCTGCCGACTTTGTTTCTTGATATTCCCGGATAACAGTCAAAGATGGATTAGCGGCAATGCACTGCTTCCATTTGTCGCACAGTTTGTCACCTTGTGACAGCTGCCAACTCACATATTGCTTCTTTCTGTCAGGACTCTGCGCATCTCAGTGCACAGATACCAGATATGAGCATATACCTACGTGAACGGGAGGAAGACGCTGCGTTCAGGTCTGCTTAAGACGGAGCTATGACTACCCATCAATGCTCTTAATTCCGTCACCCCGTGGAAGAGATCTTTGCCTGTTCATTAGTACTTGTAGTTGGGGTGATAGAGTGGCGACGTCACACCCAACAAACCTAAAATCAATTAAGCACTCGTGCCGTCCCGCTTTCAAGTCACACAATGATAAAAATAACCACAGATCAGCCTCAGTCATCAGTAATGGCACATGGAAAAAGTGAAACATCCGAAGATGCTTAGATGTGAAGATGCCCCGTACTGGAATCGAACCAGTGATCTTATCATTTCGAGATGTGTTACTAGTGATACGCTTTACCACTGAGCCAACGGGGCTTGAGGTATGGCCCTTACAGCCAAAACTATAAGGCCTTTGCCGTCCAATTTCCTAGTACCAGCCATATTTGGCTTTCATCTTACAACATGCTCATCGTGTATACTATCTATATGACGCCCCTTTGACGTGGTTGCTCCACGTTCCCTTCGATTCCAAAACTCCTCACACTTCCGCCAGCCTGTTGCTGCACAAGTCCGTACCCAATTTCAACATTCCTCCCTTGAACCCCCAGTGTATGGAGGTTTGACGCCCTTGAAGCTTCTATAATCTAAGATGGTTTCATGTTACGCTTCGCATCCTCCTCGCGATAAGCCTGTAGCCCAAATAAAACGCCGACAACTGCTAAGAATATGCTTGCTGCGTAGACGCTGAGAAGTTGTGCCATGTTGTAGTCAAAAAAGGCCGTTATTATTTGGCGCTGGCATGGATAGGCCGTTGAAGGAGCGCCTTTGGCGTTGCCGCATGGTTTCCCATCAGCAGCCCACGAGACAGAGCCAAAAGTCGGCTCTGCGAACATGGAAATAATCATATTCTCGTAGACTCTCTGAATGCCTTTGCAAAAGTCCTTGATCGGGAGGTAGTTCAGGCGATTGATCAAACTTGTGTATGTAATGTCTGTGTTCGCATTGATGTTTGGCATTGTGATGGTTCCATCCAAGTATCACCTTAGAACATAACCGATCGAATTATAAGCAGCTACTCTGTGGTATTCCCTGACATTGGTTGTAAGTACGTAGTTACTCTTAGGGATAGCTCGTGTTCGGTCTATTAACCGTTTACCGGGGTGTTTTTTGGTTATGTATGTCATGTTAACCACTCTTCTTAATTAATCGCGCCGCTGGATGTGAGATGATTGAGCACCTCTCGTGTAGTTGAATTGGACAGTATAATTGAATTCGTAATGCTCGGCTCCTTCATCGTGGAGGATGGTGTATATTGTGCTCGGTAATGGTTATACAAAAGACACAAAAGCCTCCGATATCTAACTGAGTTTTCATGTAAATTTGACCTCCAATGGTGACTGGAGTCTCAACACCATGCTGTTGATCATTCAACTGGCAGTACCAACTATTGATTTGCGAGACATTCAAATCCCATGATGCCACTTTGAAAATCCAAGCTATGTCTACCTAGACCAAGAATGCTTCTGAAGCAGATGCAAACACACTGGGCGATGCACCTTTCTTTGGATCAGTTATAACGATTGTTCAAGCATTATTCAAAGGACCGTCAGATAATGCAGGATTTTTCGACCAAGGGTTATTTGTAATCGGGAGCGGTGCTATATCTACAACTGGCTGAGTGACGAACGCTCTACCTGACGGCAGCAGCCCGAGTGCAGACAGAGGAGGAGACGGATCACGCGATTATTTGTGGTTCAAACTCAGCAGATGCGAGTGTCATCACAGTTGATATTCTTGTCGCAGTTGGCTTCAACGGGCTCACTTTCTAGTTCATTCTTGCTTCGGCAGAGGGAGGGTAAGACATCAAGGCCTTGGGTAACAGAACCAGATATTACCCATCAGCACCAAGATAAAATAGTCCTCACGCCTTCTTGGGATGGGTTGGAGGTGCTTGTCATTGTGTCAAGAGCTGCCAGTTCTCACTTGGTGCTTTAAGATATGGTTTCCATCATTTCAAGTTTGTCATTATTCTTATTGATGCTCTACTAGTTTCCTAAATGTCGGATAAGATTATGACCCTGAGATAAGCTTTACTACTCCAACGGGGCTGGAGATATTTCTTTTCATTAGATGTAGAACTTATTCTGTTGTTCTATCTAGAAAGCAGACAGGCAGGCAAAGTACCTATTTATTTATATATAAAGTTAACATATAAAGAATTGTACTCAAAGCTGCTGCCTCGATCGCAATTGATAGCGGAGAGCAATATTAAGAATTTAGTATTGAGAATTGACCTGAAAGATTGTGTTCAACACAAACCGCCAAGACGCCTTTCATAAGCCATTATACCTCGAGAAAAACCTTCACAGCAATGCACTAAGGATAATGGATTCAGAAAATATTATGTTCATTTATTCATTGCCCAGGAAACAACTGGGTCTCTCGGCTCATGTTGAGCTCCGAAACATTCATACTGACCAGACTTCTATTCCGCAGCAAACAATAAATATCATTTTTACTCGCTTAAAATCAGAAATGTTTTGTATCGTCAACCGCCTTGGTAGCCCCGTCTGCTGCATGCTCTTCGTCGTAAGATGGTGTTCGCGAATTGTAAGCCAGTCGGATGTCATCGATCTCTTCGCCAACTTCCATCCAATGATCGCTAGTAGCAGGGACAGGCGAGATCTTGCACAGAGCCCAGTACATAAGCGATGAAACGATGAAACCACAGAAGTAATTGAGTTGGTAAACATAAACGGCACCCTGAGGGACGTTCTTTGCACCAACAGCGTCAGCGAAGCCAACCACGTTGATGACAATTCCAGCAATGTAAGCAGCATATCCACGCCAGTTGAAACCGCCGGTGAAATAGTACGGGCCCTCCTTGCGAGCGTCGTAGAGTTCCTTGGTATCGATATATCCCTTGCGAACGAAGTAGTAGTCGGACACCATGACACCAGCGATAGAGCTGAGGAACACGCTGTAGGCTGAGAGGTAAGTTGTGAACTGGTTGCTGTCCTTCAGAAGTTGCCAGGGGCAAATTGCAAGACCGACAGCGGCGCACATGTAACTTCCTCGTCGAATATTGATCCAGCGAGGGAGAAGAGCTGTCAAATCAGTGCCCGCGCTCACACTATTGGCGGCGATGTTGGTACCAAGCTGGGCTAAGGCGAAAGCGGAAGCAATGAAGAAAACACCAAAGCGCTCAGCGGAGCTTCCATCGTCGATGAACTTGTCGAGCAAGTCAAGGGGGTTCCAGATGGCTTCATCGTATAGCACCGTTGACGCGGATGAGACCATGATGCCGATGAATGAGGTGATGGCGAAGCCGAACGGAATCGTAATCATCTGTGACCAAAGTGCATCTTTAGGCTTTGCGGCGAATCGGGAAAAGTCGCTGGCGTTGACAATGAGCGTTGCGAAGTTAGAAATTGACGACATGATGCCTTTGACAATTTCCCATGCCAAATCGCTGCCGTGAATCTTGTTGCCTGACTTAACAATGGGACCAATTCCACCAGCACGTGAGATAGTCCAAGCAAGGAAAGTAATTCCAGCTACAGGAACAACGTACGCCTTGACAGTGAACAAATGTCGGACCTTGTGGACTGGGAACCAGAGGGCTGGGAGTGAGCAAAGCCAAAAGATGAAGAATGAAGCGAAATGCGCGGTATCCGTTCCAGAGTCCTCACTGAACGAGTTTGGGATGTCGGACCATGATTTCCAGATTGTTCGGATCATGAGATAGACGCAGGTTCCGCCAATGTAGGCTTGAACTCCGTACCAGACACAGGCTGTCAAGAGTGTTAGCAATACATTGCGTCAGTGATGAAAGACTCAGAACATACCCATAGCAGCACGGTTCAGGACAGGCCACAAACTACCCCAGATACCAAAGGAGGTTCTGTTGGCAACGGGGAAACCAATGTGATACATGGCACCAAAGCGCGCATTGATCGCAACAAAGATACCTGTGATGGTGTAGCCGATCCAAACACAAATCCAAGCCTGCCACCATGAAAGCCCATTAACAATCATGGACGACGAGATCATCCAAGTGTTGATGTTGAATGAATCAGCAATCCAGAAGCCAACAAAGTTCCATGGGCCCCATTGTCGGCGTTCCTTCTCGACGGGTTTAAGATCATGGTTCGTAAGCTGTGTAAGGTCTCAGTACAATTCGGTTTCGTTGATCGCACTCGGCGGGGAACCGATAGAGTTGCAAGGCTTTCATACCATAAGCTGAGTGCTTGTCAAGCCAGGTTCGCTTTCAACGGCGGTCTTATCAGCCCAGACTTTGAACCGGGATCTGGTCTCCATGATTTCGACAGGTGGGTTGCAGAGTCGGGGGAGGCGCGAAAGCAACAGAACAAATGTCAAGAAAGTTCGAAACAAGATTTAAGAGAAACTCAATGCAAGATATGCTTTGCGTATTCTAATAGGTCTTATTGACGAAAGGGTATGACGTGCAATGCAGATGTGACACCAAGTAAGGCTGGTAAATGCAGTGACACCAGAGATGGAAGAAGAAGTGATGTGATGGCTGGTGGTTTGGCCTGTTGATAAGAGGGAACCGGCTAGATCTTCTCCACCAAGTTCTTGATCAAGAAGGTCTTGTTGTAGAGGGCGACGGTCGGTATTTATGGTTTGAGGATTGACATGGCGCGTTGAGCGCAATGGACCAAGACCAAGACCAAGACAAGGACCCCATCTTTGCTCCAGGGTTATCAGCAGCCACTATCAGTGTGATCGTCATCCCCAGACCCAGCCGTTGTAGATAGCTAGCCGGTAAGAACCATGCGCCATCCCATGGTAGTACCCATGTCAGGACCCTCGCCGCCGGCCACACCAACCGTGGTTGGTTAAGTTTAAGAGGGAGCAGTTTTCGGTTCCGGTAGTTGTATTGTTGTTTGTTTGAGCACACGAGCAGAAGAGTTGCTGTGTTTCTGGATAACGGCTATTCGAGGAACATGTCCATCTTCTCAGGGAAGGCAGTCTGCAATTGCAAAAATGAAGCGTCAGTCAATGCAGTACCTAGGTAGGTAAGGTAAGGTAAGTACTTACCTATCTACGCAAAGTACAAGATACGTACCTTATGCACTTCAGCATCGGATAGGGCGATGCGGAGTGATGATTCGAGTGACAAGGGCCCAAAAAGCCAAGCTCCAAGTCGTCTCTCGGTGGGTGCTGCCCCCACATTTGAGACCTTGAATGCGTAAATCCATGGAGCAAAGCTTAGCATGAGTGGCTGCTCAAGAGGATTTGGCTCATGTTGACGTAGACGTGAGATTAATCCCCGACATCGCTTGCGTTTTGGAAAGAAAGACCCAAAAAGAAGGGATCCTACTGCCCTTTTCCCCGCCGTAATGGACGCGCAGGAGGTGCATTGCAGATCAACCTGCGTGCCTGCTCCAACTGAGGTGGTGTTTCTGGACGCTTAGTCCCGGAGATGCTCTGCAGATGCCTCAAGCCACTATCAGAGCAAGCAAGAGCCATGCCGCCATGGGTGGGGCCGTTACCCCGGGGCGGATATAAACGAAGCTTAGTCATTGGTCAACAACGCCTTCCTTATCACTGCGACGATGCAAACTTAGATACCGGTACTGGCGCACCCGCCCAAACTGAGTTTAGCCTTGACCTGCAGGATAAACTTATTACTCGATCTCATCGAGTCACCCTTCTCTTTTTATAACCAATTTTTTTATACCTGCAGTTATCTACCCTATCAGGGCTATCATCAACCTCACTCTTGGTAGTCACTGAAATGCCATCTGGTTGTCAACAGCTTAGGTCATTTCGGGTGAAACCCGAAACTCTGTCGCCCGATCACTTGAAAACCCCATTCAATCTAGAATTTGCACATTGATAACCGGCATTCCAATCCCTGAACACGTTTCATCAGCTCGTGATAACGCTTTTAGCTTCATGTAAGGTTTACCGTATCTACCGTTATTTCTCCAACGACTTTGCCGCAAACGCACGAACCGCCTTCAAAACACAGATTCATACTCCAATATAATTCTCAAATGTGTCACAATATTCCTATTCTCGACCGACATGGCTTTAAGCGAATGCAGAAGTCATACCAATGCAGCTTGAAATCTCGAGTAACACCGAGACATCGTGGCACCAAGGCCGGTTTGAAGCAACTCATGGCCCATTCATTGTGTGATTGAACATGTAATTGAGCGACCTTCGCATATCAAGTACCAGTCACTTGTGATGAGTTTAACATTATTATGTATTACTTGATAAATCGACAATTCTTTTTACCAAGCTCCAGCTACGCTCACATCGTCCCAGTATTAGCAGAAGTGGCATTGGTCCTATGTCGAGTAATTATCGGCCCGCTTACCTGGTCAACTCATTTGATGGATCATAATCAAGCACCTCATACGATTCCGTATTTTTTTCGGCAACAAATAATTAGGACTCCGAGCTCGGGACATAACATGATGTGTCGGTCTTGAATTATTTCTGATGACAGTTAAATACCACCGTGGTTAAGGCATCAACTACCACTATCGTCATGGGAGTAAGCAAACCATAGAACCTCGAAGAGAGGGACTCTGTTTCACTTCATAAGTGGTACATCGTTCTTATGCTTAGATGATTATGATCTCAATCCTAAAGCTCAGCACACTTTATTGTAATTTGTTTGACCTGGCCCAGGAAATGGAAATCTGCAGGTGACTGGGTCTCTATACACGGCGTCTTAACAAACCAGACTGATCAGTTCTCTCGCAGTCTCTAAACAACTAGTTCAGAAGCTGAAGTCATTTGATAAGACTGACAATTCGAGATGTGATATCTTATTGACATATTATGTAACCTGTCGGTACTATGAATTACGATTAAGCTATTAGGGCCACAAAGATTTGACTTTCTATTCTTCTCGCTTTTCACTTCAGGGTAAGAAACAACCTTTAGCGTGTCGAGCACACCAGTAGGCTTTTGCGGGATACCGTTATAGCTTTTACAAGGGCAGTAAGAATTAATGATTGGCAGAAAAATACAGAGAATGAGCCATGTCACACCGCTGTAGATCATGTTTAGTCGAGAAAGATGGGTTAAGACAATTAATTATCTTGTTATAAGCCAAAGTGCATGCAGTTGGCTGCCCATCTACCCTGTATCATGAAACTATGAGGTCACTGCAATTAACATCGTTACAGAAACACTCAACAAAAAAAGACATTTCTATATCATCCAATGGAAGTTATACTATTTATACCTAGGACTTCAAAACACCACTTTCTGATATCCAGATGCTCAACTAACGTCATGGTTTGACAGCCAAGGCGGCAGTTGAGTGTGTAAGAACAGCGTCTAAAGAAAACAAACCGAAAGCACGTGGATGGAAGAGCTGTTGCCCCGCGGTCCGAGAAACATTTATGTAGATTTTCTTTTTGAGATAGAGAGATAAATGCTTGCTCAGACTAGGGCGTTCGAAGGAACACAAACTGTTAATAAACACAAGTCATGCTCGTTCAGTTAATAGACTATGTCTTCTAAATGTGTCTGAATAGTTGAATAGTATTGGATTCAAGTCATCCTTGCTTAACTTGAAGACCCGCTTTTTGTTTGTCCCCCACCATCATCACCAATTCCGCATCTTTTCTCCCCGCCAACCTCAACTTTTTCATCTAATCGAATCCCTTATTTACCAAGTCCTCGATCTGCAATCATGGAGGACCAGTTGGTGCAGCTCTTGTCCAACACCCAGCTGCCAGACCAAGGCCCTAGGCAGCAGGCCGAAATCGAGCTCAAGCGCGCACGAACGAATCCCGCCTTTCCCCTGTCTCTCGCCAACATCGCCGCACACACCTCGATTGAGACAAACATTCGTCAGGCTGCCCTTACCAACCTGCGACTTTTCATCGAAAACAACTGGAGCAACGATGAGGTTGACGACGAGCCTCAAATCCCCATCTCCGACGAGGCCAGGGTCCAGCTCAAGCAGGTCCTGCTCGACCTTGTTTTGAGCCAGGATGGCGACCGCAAAGTTAAGATCTCTGCCAGTTATGCTGTTGGAAAAATCGCTGTCCACGACTTCCCCGACCAATGGCCAACTCTACTTCCCACGATCCTTTCTGTCGTCCCAGCTGGAACCGATTCCCAACTTCACGGCGCCTTGAGGCTGCTTAGCGACATAATCGAAGAGAGCTTGAGCGAGGACCAGTTCTTCTCCATGGTCCAAGATATTACCAAGGCCCTGGCTGAAGTCGCTCTCAACGAGAATCGAAAACCCATGCACCGAGCACTTGCTATTTCCATTTTCCGGGGATGCTTCGACCTCTTGAACATGATCAAGGAGGACCACGCTAAGGAGGTTCGCGCCTTTGCGGACGGCCTTCTGCAACAATGGAACCCCTTCTTCATTACCGTGCTGAAGAGCTCACTCCCTGAGGCCAACCTCGAGAGCGGTTCCCAGCCCGAATCCTGGAGCAACATTATCGCTCTCAAGCTTCAGGTCGTCAAGACGCTCCTTAGAATCAGACGTAGCTTCCCCAACCTACTACTCCCTCAAAGTACCATCTTCTTCAGTGCAGTCTGGGAAGAGCTTTCCACTTTGCAGGGTTCCCACGAGCAGCTTTATATCAAGCAGGATACCCAAGGACGCCTTGAGGACTCGGACAATCTTCCATACACCTTGGATTTTCTCATCCTTGAGGAGTTAGACTTCCTGAATCAGTGTTTTAGGGCCCCGCCCGTTCAGGCTGAGCTTGACGGCCACCTCAATGCTTCCGCATCTGCCCAAGAGGTGCCTTGGATGAAGGAGATTATGAATATGCTCATTGGCTACTCGCGTGTCACTCGGGAAGAGGAGGAATTGTGGGATATCGATTGCTCCCTGTATCTTGCAGAGGAGACTTCTGTGACCGCCAACTACACTGCACGAACTGCTGCCGGAGACCTGCTGATCAAGATGGGTGAATGGTTCGACCAAAAGACAATTGATGGTCTGTTCGGTCAAACGCAACCTCTCTTCGGTAGCGAAGGATCCAACTGGCGCAACCAGGAGGCGGCACTCTACCTCTTTGTCATGCTGGTTAGCGACTTCCAGGACATGTCTAAGCCCATTCCTGACGCTGTCGCCCATGCTTATCTCGCGCTGGTTGATTACGCTATCAACCGACCTGATGAACCTTTACTCCGCGCCAGAGGCTACCTGGTGGCTGGTGTCCTTTGCCGCTCTTTCCCGACCCCTGTCGAGTTGCTGGACCGTATCATCACATCTATCACTCAAGAAGAGTCTGAGGTGGTCCAGGTTGCCTGTATCAAGGCTGTCGAGGGTTTGATCAATGCTGGCTGCGTATCGCAGGATAGGCAGGTTGCCATCATCAGCGCCATTCAAAGCTACATGAACGGCAAAGACCCTAGTGACATGGAAGATGCAGACGAGCTTCTCGTTACGCTCGCTGAAGCTCTCCGCGCCGCTATCACAATAGACACACGCATCGCTCTCTCCAACGATGTTCAGTCCGTTGATCTGCTTTTCTTGCTGGCCAAGCTTGGTGCAAGCAACTTCCAAGTCACGATGTTGATTTCTGAAGCCTTCGAGGAAATCGTTGCTGCTCTTTCAGACACTGAGTCTTACACCGCTCTCTGCGGCAAGCTTCTGCCTACTCTTACCGGTGCCTTTGACGTCGCTAACCTTACTGAGGATAACCCTCTGGTTACTGTAAGTTACTTTGTGAAAATGCGTTCGAGCTAAGCTAATGTCTCTTAGGTTGCTACTGAGCTGCTGGCTGTCTTGGCCGAGAACGGACCTGAACCACTACCCGCAGGCTTTGTCGCAGCTACCTTGCCCAAATTGAACCGCCTCCTGATGGAATCTACCGAGGGTGAGGTTCTACGACCAGGATCTGAGGTTGTCAAGTGGATGCTCCAGCACGACCACCAGCAGGTTCTCGCCTGGCAAGATGCCAGTGGCCGTTCCGGTCTGGAAGTCTGTCTGCACATTATCGACCGACTTCTAGGTCCTTCTATTGAGGATAACTCGGCCTCTGAGGTTGGTGGTTTGGCTGCTGAGCTCGTTGAGAAGGCTGGTCAGGAGCGTCTCGGTCCTTTCCTGCCCCAGCTTCTCCAAGCCGTCGCCAACCGACTTGCTACCGCCCAAGCTGCGGCCTTTATCCAATCCCTAATTCTTGTCTTTGCCCGTCTCACACTGTCTGGTGCTCATGACGTTGTTGAGTTCCTGAGCCAGATTCAAATCAACGGCGAAAGTGGTTTACAGGTTGTCCTCGCCAAGTGGCTGGAGAACTCTGTCAACTTTGCCGGATATGACGAGATTCGTCAAAAGTATGTTAACATGATTTATAGTCGTGGTGTTTGCTGACACATCTAGTGTGATCGCCCTTTCGAAGTTGTACTCACTCAACGATCCTCGCCTTGCACAAACACAAGTCAAGGGTGACCTGATTGTCAGCAACGACGATGGCCTGATCAAGACACGCTCACGAGCGAAGCAGAGTATGTATTCGGCCATTCACGACTCTTCAAGCACAGCCTCCATTCTAAACACCTTACACGCCCTATATATTGCAGCTCAAGACACTAATCAACCCAACCTCACATCAGACCCCGACCAGTACACCATTATTCCCGCTTCTCTTAAGATCATCAAGGTTCTTATCGAAGAGCTTCTGTCCGCATCTGGTCAAAGAGCTGCAGCAAATGCGGCGGCCGCTGCTGTGGCCTCTGCTAGCTTCGATGATGAGAACGATGATGAGGGCTGGGAGGACGATGATGATACTCTTGACCTGAGCCTAGGTACTACCAAGTCTGACCTGATGTCCTTTATGGAAGGTGGTCAGCGTCAGCGAGATGACGAGACCCAAGCTTACCTGACAGACTTCTTCTTCCGCTGTGGCCGGGAGAACATTGCCAACTTCCAAGAGTGGTACAACATGTTGACAGAAGAAGAGAAGACGAAGCTCAACGAGGTTGCGGCAGGACAGTAGATATGAATGGGAAATGTGAGTACAGGACTTGTTGAGCCTGGCTCGGGTCGGTTAAGGGGGTTGCGAAAGCACAATCGATGTCTAGCAAGGTTAAAATGGAGGACAGGGCCCGTTATGTGCACCATGGTGGATAGAATCCTTTGGGACGAGACTGGTATGACGGACGGCAGACAAACCTGCTTTATGATGATAGGAAATGAAATGTTGATAGAATTAGAAGAATATGCGGATGGCCTGTTTCAATAGCCGCGCTTTTAGGACCATGAGATATGTCACGATGGAAGAGTCAATTACGGAGCGAATTTGTAGACGAGAGATGAGCTTGTCATTGTGTTCATGGTAGCGTATGCAGACCACTGGTATCTGACTATACAACTGATTGCTACATAGCTACGCTAGATGGGAGTCCATCAGATTTGATTAGATGATGTCTCCGCCATACCCTCCTCCAAACCCTCCACCGAAGCCCCCGCCAAAAGGGTTATTTCCCCTTCCACTGCCAGGACCAGGGAATCTTGGGTTGCCGCTAGGGCCAGTGGGATCCCACCGTGCTCCAGGTGGTGCTTGCGGATCGAACCCAGATTGTCCATTGCCTCCTTGACCTCCAAACAAGGGATCGTCAAAGGTGGGATGCATACCTGAGCCACCACCCGGCCGAGGTAACCCTCCACCGATAAACGAGCCGCGGAGAGGATCGTGCGGGCCCAAACCAGGTGGATGCAGATCGTCGTGGCCAATGTTATAAGGCGATCTTCCGGGCATTCGAAGATCTCGTGGGGGACGGTTCATCTCATACTCATCCTCAAAGCCTGGAGGAGGGAAGTCACCTACTGGATGAGGCCGAGGACGAGCCATCTCTGGGAGTGGGTTTGCTGGGGGTGGAGGCATATTAGGGTTCGGCACAGGATCGCCACGAAATGGTCGATGAGGGTCCTGTGCTTCTTGATCGCGGCGCTCGGAACGTGCGTTGGCTTCTGCTTCAGCTGTCTCAATATAGCCGTCGCTTTGAAGCTTGGGAATCAATTTCTGAACGATGTTGACTTTGAGATCATGAAGTATATCTAGCATGCTTGATTAGATTGTGATACTAAGAGAAAGACCACTTTCGAGATGGGAAACGTACCAACGATGGCTTGCTCAGAGGTAAATACACCGCGGAGTTTTTCGACAAGATCGGATCGGTCTTCTTGATCATCCTTGATTGTGATGCGAATAGGGAGCTTCTTAGAATCCACAACTTCGCTAATGGAACGTTCAAAGCGACGAATATTGTCGTCTCCAACGGCCAGTCCTCGGACTTCGACCTTCTTACCCATGCGATCAACACGGATGCTGAAGCTCATGGCCGATTGCTTGTGTGAGTATACAAAACTGTAAGAGCCGAAGCCTGAGTTCCATTGTGACGGCAGACGGGGGGCCAGAGATTCACATTCAGCTAGTACTTTGGTATGAGACAAATCATGACAGTCGTGGAGGGAAAGCTTACGTAATTTCTTGTCCTCGTCAAAGCCCTGAAGCTTGAATCCGATGGCGGAAAGATATGAGTGGATGAGTAGAGCGATAACTTCGTACGAGGAGGCGAGGTCAGAGGAGTCGTCGCTGGGAGAGTGCGCAGGAAGCGCATCTGCCATGCCGCCAAGAATGGCGGCGACACTGAGAGGCTCATGCATTGTGAGCTGAGCTGTGATGTTTTTGATGCCGAGTTTATGATGGAGTTGATGAGTGAGTGGATATATCGTTAGTCGATAGATAGTCCAGGTAGTGGAGAAGATGAAGGTTACAAGTTGTTAAAGCTGAGGTTTGGAAGCTGCGTCATGAAGTAGTTGCCTCTCAGCCCTATATGTGGATCCTTTTGGGTATCGCGGGGCAGTGAAGCTTTAGGTACCAGGCAGGGGCGTTGTAAGTCAAACGGGCCTGAAGATGACCTATTAAAGCCCAACAAATGATTGTGACTCGTTGGATGCAATTGTGATACGACAAAGCACTGTTTCATCCGTAAAAATGATGAGGATTTTCCGAGCAACAGAAACGACTAACGGTTCTTAACGTAGAGTAATGCAATGCGATGTACGCTGTAAGCAGGCAGTGAACGGCTATTGCAGAATACACATGCATGCCTTACTTCTGTATGACCATACTTAGTAAATAAGGCATCTACTGCGCATCGCCATTAACGTATTATAGGCAACCATTTTCATTTTAGGCATCTCTCAGTAATTGGTTGCATGACTTCATTCTCATGACTTCATTCTCACGTGATATCGCGTTCTACTCAACGCGTCCCACCACGTCTCCCAAACCACCAATCTTCCAACATCGCCACTCCTTTCTCAACCTCACCTCACAATGGACGCAGGCCCCTCAATCCCCGCATCCCAGGCATCCCACCTCCTCTCCTCCTTCACAACATTCCTCACACTAACCCTCCACACCCTTCTCTACCACCGCGCTCTCTACCCACCAACGACCTTCCTCACCGCACGCGCCCTGAACCTCCCCATCCATCAGTCCCGCCATCCCGGCCTCTGTACATGGATTAACGACGCTGTCTCCGCTGTAGCGGCTCAACTTCGTAAAGGTGCCGTGCGCCGTATAGCGGTTGTGATGCACGCTGCAAAGACGTTTGATGTGCTTGAGCGCTGGGTCTTTGACGTTGAGACGTTCCCTACTGGCTGGGGTGATAGGGAAGAGGCGACATATAATCCCGCTGTGGTGGAGGGTGCTGAGGAGGAGGACGGTGTGAATTGGACGGATGTCAATGAGGCGTTCAGGGGGGCGCTGCGTCGTGTTGCGCATGCGGCAGAGATGATGCCCGCTTTGCCTGAAGGGAGCACTTTTACGCTTGCTGTTGAACTTCGCGATGAAGCCTCAGCGCCGATAGGTGTAAGTTTAGAATCCATCAGCCAAGTATTCATGATATGCTGACGATCATAGCATCCGCAACATTGGATCCCTTCACCACCAAATCTTCAACCACCAACTGATACGTCTTTAAATCAAGGCTCGTCACTTGGCGGCCAAAACACAACACCAATTCGCTCTGTCCAAGCTGGACCTCTGTTCTTTGAATGTTGGATCGAGCAGAGCGACACATAACGACCTCACAAAGAATTCATACATATGATACCCGATTTGTAAAGATAGATAGATTATCGTCATCATGACACTTCATAGCCTTCAATTCATCTTGTCTAACATGACATCAATCCATTGACCTGGACCTTGTTCCCAGCCCCGGGCCAGTCCATGCCATGCCCTCCTGCTCCCTACTCCGACAAAGCCTAGAGTCTGCCGCGTGATATACAGCCCGGCCGTCAAAACATGATATATTCCTCGACTCATTACCATAAAAATTGTTTTCAAACGCCCAAACAGCCTTCCAGCCAGCCTCCCAGAGGACAGCATCGCCTACTCCGTCGTCCCCTTCAACGCCGCGCGCAGACTCACCATCTCACGTTTCAATCGCGCGTTTTCCTTCTTCACCCGCGCTGTTTCGTCGCTTTGATCGCGCAACCGTGCCATGAGTTCTTCCTTTTCGTCTTTGCCTTTGCCCTTGAGAGCCTTGACGATCTTGCCGAGCTCTCCGTTGAACTTCTCGTATAGCAGCTCATTCTCTGCCACGGCCTCCTTGTATAGTTGATCAATCGCTCGCACCTTGGCCTCGGCTGCCTTCACCGTGGTTTCCATGTCGTGCTGGATCGCGTCGTGCTTTTCTTGTATCTCCTGAATAGCAACAGGGATGCGGTCTTCTAGCTGCCGAACAGCAGCACTCATTCGCCGCATGTCGACGGACTGTGAGCCTGGAGGTCGTACACTATTAAGGCGCGCCATTTCTTCGCCAATCTTAGACAATTCGGACTTGAGAGATATATCCACCTCGTCGACAGCCTGCTTCTCCGTGTTGAGTCGTTCTCGAAGCTTTTGTGGTGATTGTAGACGGAGCTTCTGGGTTGCACGTCGGGCTGGACTTGAGCTCGGGCGAGGGGGTGATTCAGAGTCTGGAGGTGCTGAACGGTATGGGCGCAATGTCGGAATGTTAGTAGATGATAAGGTCTTAGAATGTCTGTGACCTTTCATGGGCGAAGGGCGCCGGGGCGGTTCATCGGATGGCTCTAGAGGACTTGGCAGTAGTGAATCTAAGACATTTTCTTTCTGCCTCGATATTCGCATCGTCTGGGCCACGCCGGGACTTATAGGTATTCTAGACGGGGTTGTCGCCGTGGGGCTCGCGTTTACCTTCTCCGAAGTTTGCTTTGCATCTTGAAGTGGCTGTGGTGATTCGTCGTCATCGAGTGTAGTCGCTGCCATGAGACCCTTGAGGTCTGATAACGAACTGCGGCGTTTCTTTCTGGGCGATCGTGGCACTGGTGGTCGCTCCGTTTCCGGTTCTCCAATCGTTTCCAGTAATCTGTGGGAGCTACCAGGTCTCTGCACTTCATCAAACGCCCCTGCTATCGGTGGACGATCTTTGGAGCCTGGGCGCCGTCCTAGCTTCCGGGGTAACGTGTTGTCGTCAATGGACCTAGATCGACCTAGTGATGCTTTGGATAAGCTATTTGCTTCGCCTGTAGCGGGATTGCGATGCCTACCGAGCTGTCGCCATACTGATGCGCGCTCGTCCTTGCTATTTTGCCGAAGCAAGGTGTCGAAACCAAACTTGCGGCGCAGTGAGGACGTATTAGAGGCGACTGAAGGCGCGTATCCCTTGCCACGAAGTGCCGAGTTAATCGTATCATAAGTTGAGTTGTCTAGGCCAAAGCTGTGGTTCAAGCTGGGCTCTTCAAAAATTCGTTCGCAGTCTTCCACGAGACGATCGAGTAGGTTAATGTAATTTGGTGCTGTTCCATCATAGACGAGTAGTTCCGCAAAAGCAAGTGTCAGCGCTCCTCTATCACCATCGTTGCCGCACCCATCCAAAAGCTCTGCGAGTAGTTTGATGAGCGCAGTGA
The DNA here is from genome assembly GCA_900312805.1 of Fusarium torulosum. Taxonomy (NCBI): domain Eukaryota; kingdom Fungi; phylum Ascomycota; class Sordariomycetes; order Hypocreales; family Nectriaceae; genus Fusarium; species Fusarium torulosum. The sequence continues at coordinate 86,069 of ONZP01000043.1, read as the reverse complement.
AAGCACGGCGATTCTGCGGTGCCATGTCACCAAATAAAAAGTTAACAAAATCCGCGAAGTCGCCAGGCACTCTCTTGTTGACGCGAGCTTGAAGAGTATCAAGAGAGTGCATTGACATAACTGGACTTATTTGGTCCGTCCAAGCGATTCGCAGGAACTTTTCAAAGGCCACGAAAATGACTTCCGTGCCTAAATCAGCGGTTGCATCAAAGTCAAAAGGGCTTTCAATGAGCCTGTTGTACAGCTCATTGACCGACAGTTCATCAACGACAGATCGTTGAAGCAGTGTACGGCCAATGATAAGGCCCTTGCGAGACTGGAGAGCGGCGACATAACTCGCAAATGTCTGCTCTAAACGCACCAAGGGGTTGTCGGTACGGGTTTCCTCTTGAGAAACGCCATCCTTGCCCCCTTTTATTGAGCTAACAACAGATGCTTGACTGTTGTTTCGATGGATGGAAGGTACCTGTTTATGTTTTGAGCCTATGCTCGCTGTATCTGAAACGTGAACGGAGCTGCCACCCCAGAAACTGGATAGCAGCTTCACGGGGGACGAAGCCAAGAACGACTTGGTCTTCTCTGCCCGGGTATTTAGTAGAAGACCATGCAACGTCTTGGAGTAGTAAGAAACCAGAGGTGCCGTCAATAGTAAGTTGGAAATGCAGTGCTGGTAGCTCAAAAGTTGGATCACTGCGACCGGTCAGTCTCAGGTCACGAACTTGTCAGTAATACTCACCTCGTCGAGACATTGTAGGAAGGAAGTCTTCCAGAGCAACATCATCCTGGAACTGTTTCCCATTCAATCCAACAGTGAGCATCGATACCCGTTTCATATCGTTGGTCGTAACATTTACGACAATCTCAACTCCATAATGGCCTACAGGTGCTCCTTTAGTGCCCCTGTCATGGTCGACAACCACTCGAATTGGGGCAGGCTCCTTGCGACCCTCAATCAGTTGGTCGGCGCCTTCCTGGAAGATGGCCGCGTGAAGTCCCAAACTGCTATCTGGCATGCGCGCTGTCCGTAGAGTCCAGGAAGGGTTCTCTCGCTCCTTTTCGGAGAACCGAGCCTCGATTCTTGCCTTTACCACATCCTCTCCCCACTTGGCTGCTCTGGATTCGTACATCTCTTGCAAAAGAAAGCATCGGGAGGTGACCGCTTTACTAATCCTATGCTCGCCAGGGTGAGCCCCTCTCATCTCTGCCGTGGATGTCATCCAGAAGAGCGTGCCGTCTCTTGATTCTGTGAATCGAATATCGGCCATATCATGCCAACCTGTAAAAACAAATTCATATGCTGCTGGACCACCTGCTGCATTGGTCATGGAGATGAGCAGGCCGGCTGCCGAAGGCTTCTCGATTTCACGTAATAAATCTCGCCCAGTCATGGTCCCACTCATTTTTTTGATGATAACTACACAGTCTGAGAACAGGAGGAAGATGCCGGATCTATCCGACTGGTTGAGTAATGGCTGGAAGGGCGGTGCCAATTCGGTAAAATCAGCTGCCGCAATAAGACGTCCTTGCGGTTCAAGGTTCAGGGGCCAAGCTTCAACCATATTTCGAAGCCGATTGGCGACATGAGGCTTATCGGGCAAGGGATCGTCCATTGAGCAGATATTTGTAATGATGTCTCGGGCCTTTAGCATGGGTTGTAAGGCGGGATGTGTCATAGGAATGCAGCCCACGATCTGGTCTATAAGTAAACTGTAGCGAGGAAGTCTTTGAACAGGCTCGATAAGAATGGAGCGAATCGCCTGTTCGCCGGTCTGGGCCACTCTCTGCCTAAAGCTTGACTGCTGATCGAGGAAAGAATTGAGTAATGTCGGAAAGTGCTGGCTGGCTTTAATGTAATCCTGATAACACTCAGTGAACTTGGGAAACCACTCTAGGAATAACCTGGCGATAGCCAAGGCACCACTTGGGTCTTTTGTTCGGCCGATCTTGGAACCTGTGAAGCCCATTGAAGGCGTCTCCATATCCCGCAGAGCCTCTTCTTCAGAATCGTCCATGATCCTCCGCATCTCCTCCATAAAGGCAGAGTTGACTTGTAGAATGCCATCTGCCGAACTGGGAAACAATTTCTCTAGCTCTTCCTCGGAAGGACTGAGACTGCCGGGTGCTCGCGCCTGAGCACTCTCCCGGAAGTCGGCAGCAACATGGTTCACCAACTCTCTCACCTTGGCCACATAACGCTCTTCGGTCTCCACCAATTCCGTCAACTTCATGCGCAATTCCGCTTTCTGATGATTCATGAATGACTTGCTCCGATTCAATGCGGTTGGTTTGGAGGGTGCTCTTCGCAAACGGCTAGTAGGCAAGAAGACTGGCTCTCCAAAAAGTTTTATTAAAGGTGTGTATCCTCCATACTGGCGCAAAGTCGGATCAAGGATATCGTCTTCGTCGTCGGGCACGTCTTCGAGGTCCTCTAGCTGTAGCGGAACAATAGCACCTGGGGGTAGAACAAAGTCGATATCAACATGACTGATATGTTGTGTTTGTAGAGCGTCTTTTAGGGTTTCGATGATATCGGCGGTATGATCGCTCTGGACCATGTCCTTGACAATCTCAGCAGCATGTTGCTCACTGAACAGGGTAGGTGCGCTGCCAGGTCGTCTTCCACGTGTAGGATATAGGTTTTTGAGGTGTACTTTCACACAGTCGGGCAGTTCTGTGAAGTACTTGAAGAGGCCAAAGGCTAGAGCGCGGTAGACCTCATCTCCCTGAAACTCGCGGGGTAGGTGATGGACGACGCTGTAGAATGGAGAATTGGGCGAGATAGTGATGCGAGGGAAGCTCTGGAAGCCAGCGGGAGTGAAGACGTGGACTTGGACTCGAGAGCTGTTTAGGGTGTAGTTTGCGGTGGTCGAAGGTCCATGGAAAAGCAGCAGGGGAAGATGGCCGAGTAGAGGATCGGTGGCGTGGTAAAGAGCGACGCTGTCAGCCGACAGCACCAACTCATCTGTAACGCGAGCCATGGCGTCGTATGAAGGGGGCGCAGATCAAGAACGAGAGGTGTGTTGACGTTGCTGCTGCCTTTCCCGTTGTTGACGGCGGTCTCCAAGTTGGGCCGCAGCCGGAGAGCGATTCGATGAGAAGCGATGGCAGCTTAGCGGGCGCCCAAGTCCTCTATGGTACGGTTTGTTAGCCCGAGAGACGAGACTCTTTTTTTGGTTTTGAACGAGTCGCCTCCTCCCTCGTCACGGACACTCAGATTCGCGCATGCGGGCAGTCGAGTCGGGTTTGGTTTCGTGGGGGTGAGGAAGTGACGTTTTGTTGGAGCTGGGACCGTACAGCAGTCGGAGGTATCAACAAGCAACAAGCAACAAGCAACAGAGGTCGGGAGCGGGAACCCAAGCGAATGTGGGGCCCAAGTAAACACACCCGTACACACCTTGCCCAGGCGTTAATCCACACGCTAGGTACGGTCCCTACAGTAAGATCGTGCACAGATTGGCGTTGCATTCAACAGCTGATCAACAGAGAAAGAAAAACACGAGACAACGAATAACAGACAATTTGGTACTTGACCAATATTCACAGTTCACCAGTAGCTCTCAAGCTGAGTAATTACTCAATGTTTTTACTTACTTCTCCATACATCATATCCCTATCTAAAAATAAATCCATAAATAAGCTCGGTTGACCAAGAAACAAGAAACAACAGCGGTCAAACAGGCATAAATTCGATGCCATGCCCTACCCTGCTTTTGTCGCGACTGGGCGGGGACTAGCGGAAACTCCCTAAATTTAAGGCATTGACCGCTGAACTTACAGTTCCACAGGTGCCCCGCCAACATAAATTTCACCCGACCTCCATCCATTACCCTGGAGATCCTGGATCCGCACCGTGAAACTCAAGATTGACGCGATCAAAAGTTTAAGTATAATCCAAAATGTCAATTTTTAATCTACTCATTGCGAGACTATAGCGTAAACTTACAACTATCATCATAAGTGCACTTCTAAGCTGCATTGCTACCTGGGTGCAATATACACAATATTTATACGATGAGGCTGTTAACTTTTGAGAAACTCTAATAACACGAGAGACAATCGCCAAGACATGACGGGTGGATATTTTAACACTGCACAGACTATTAATTTAATGTCCACGGGACTGACTTTCAACCTTAAAAGCCTCGACAACCTCATCAGCGCCTCTCTTTCCAGAACGCACCGCACCCTCCATGTAACCCTTCCAGAGCAAGGAAGTTTCAGTTCCCACGAAGTGTATATTCCCTACCGTCTCCCGCAGTGCTTTCCCGCTGTCATCCGTAATCGTCCCTGGCATCATCACCGGTGATGGCGCACCCCAGATCCAGGGCTGCTTTATCCATTCCTGGATGATGATGTTGACTGGTTCAGGAGATTTGACGCCCACGGCACTAAACACTCCTTTGAACTGCTCTGATACGATCCTCCGTCGCTCTACAAGTGACCACTTGGACCACTCTCTGCCTCTATCGCCAACGACGAAGCAAGTGATGCTGTATTGTCCGTCCTCTATCGAGCATGTATCCCTCGAAAAATAGATTGGTCCTGTCTCGCATTCTATGATACCACTGAAGCCAGCTTCGCGCCACCACGGCTTCTCAAAGACAAAAATGGCCTTGGAATAGCAGCCCAGGGCAGTGCTCTCACCCAGCGTCTGTTTGCTCTTTGGCAGAGGCGGCTCGAACACAATGGAAGGGTAGAGACAAGTAGGTACTGAAACAACAACTCTCTTGGCTAAGAAGGTTTGTCCTGGATTGGCTGTTTCGATAAAGATTCCGTCTGAGCCTTGCTTGATTGTCTTCACAGGACTGCGAAGTTTCACGGATGTCTCTGGAAGCTTGGCTGCCAACCGGATTGAGAAAGTCTGATTGCCTGTTCTTATGTTAACTAATCGTTCCATCCAGGGAGATCCAGGGGGTATCAGACCTTGTCTGTTGCGCAGATACTGTCCTCCATCCTTTCCATCGGAGGCAAGGTTCTCTATACCTGTTCCGCTGCGAATGTAGTCAACCATGAACAAGGCACTAACTTCGTCTGGTCCCACGCCTAAAAGAGGACCGGTAGCTGAATCGCCAACAGGGGGACCAAGTTCAGGTCCCAAATACTTGATGCACAGCTCGCCAAATGTCATGGAGTCAAGCATCCTGGCCTCGGGATGCTTAGAGGGATTCTCCGGGTCAATCTCGTCTGCCCATTTGCTCAATTTCTTAAGAACTTCCTGGACCAGTTCGTCTGCGCCTGAAGGAAGTGGCATTCCGTTTCCGTGTTTCAACTTGACAACTTTACCATCCACCTGCTGGTGCAGATTCAGCCCGGTGGCTCTCTGCTTGATCAAGTCAAATCCAAATTCTTGGGCAAGCTTGTAAATCTCGCTTTGGTTTGTGTCATTAAGCCAAGCAGCACCGAGATCGACCTTTCCGCCCAAGTGAGAGGCAGTGACGCTCAGGGTCTTGCCGCCAACTCGATCGCCAGCTTCAAGAACGACAACTGAGTGGCCGGCTTCATGGATGTCGACTGCCGCGCGAAGACCAGAGAGGCCTGAACCGACGATCACGACATCAACCGTCTTAGGCTTGTGTGAATTGGAGATGGTCATTTTGAAAGTGGCGAAACAAGTATGTGACTGACGAGTAGGACGGGAGCTCTAAGGGTTTATATCGGCATGCACATAGGGGCAGAAATCCTTCGAGAAACTATAATCTGACATGACAAACTACAAGGGAAGCGTAAGCCAATATAATGGTACCTACGTGCTCATTCAGGCTATTTAAGGTTGTTCCACTGTAGATCAATGGTGAGATTTCTCTATACTGTTCGGAGTACCGCACTGGAACAATGGATGTGAGATCTTGGATCTTGGACCTGATGAGAAACATACCCATGGATAATTGAACTCTCAGTTGTGTCACGCATAATCAATTATGACCGAGTTCATATCGCCTTAATTAATATTTCTCGTAAATTCAGATTGGATAAATCTTAATCCACACTTGTTGGTATTGTTTGTTCATATTTCAGCCTCAATATGTTTTGTTTTGATGTTTCAACAATTCTCCGTAAATACATGGATGAGACCCACCTAAATATACGGACATCTAGCGCGATATGAAGTTACACATGGGAATCCTTCCGCAAACACCATCTCCGTTCTAGACTCACTACTAAGCATCATCACATTTTCCCTTTTAAGGAGAAACTCACCACCATGTCGAGCCAATCACGAGGTACACCTGTACAACACAATCCTTCCTCTGCCAATTTCCGTCTCATCGAGCTACCCCCGGACCTATTAACCCTTCTTGAATCCGACGACGCTCCCGTGTAAGTCATGCTGAGTATTATGTCATTTCATGTGAGCACCACGTTGATCTTACTCAGCCTTCGTCTCGAATCCTCTGATACCTCTGCTGTTATCAAAACACCCACAAAAACGTACGCACTTCGTCAAAAGAACACGTCAAATGCAATGATGCTCCTCTCGCCAACCCCCCCACCTTCGTCTTCGGATGGGCCGGTTGAGCTGGGCATCTCTATCATATCCACGATCAAAGAGACTGTGGAGTTAGATACTGTGCCTGATAAAGCAGCTGATGCTCCGAAAACTATGGCAGGTAAAGGGAAGTGGCATGAAAAGTTTGGAAGAAATAGATGATGGATGTCACATTAATGAATCACTACGATAATTACTGGAACAACCGGGAAAATGGGACATACAAGCCAAGTCTTCGCCCATGGGTTATTAGGATGCATGGTTTAGGCTGTTCCTCTTCTAGAAGTAGCAGCTGGCGTTGTTCTGCGGATCAGGATGAAACCCAACGCTCCTAAATAGCCATTCGTGCTTATGTGTAGACATATTTCTGAAATAGGAAATCTCATGAGAGCTTAAACTACTCGTATCTGAGTCATCATTCTCGTTATTTGGTAGCACTTGGTCTTTCACTTAGTAGTTTGACAACCACTGCCACCATTTAATTGAATCACGTGAACACGTGTTTCCGTGTATTCTTCTATGACGAAGTCGGTATCCACTCTTGATAGTTCACAAAGAGAGAACTCGCCCAACTTTGAACAATGCGACAATCTTATTTACGACATCAGGATGCCTCCTCTTGTACCGCGCAAACGCTTGCGTGAATCGCCACCGCCTGGAGAAGTCAGAGCATCAAAAGCAGTGAAAGAGAAGCCCGAAGCATCACGGCGCAAAACGACGCTATACGATGACCTAGACGCATCCGCGACACCTACTTCAAATTCTGTTCTTCATGGGTTTGACGACGACGACGGAAGCTCTCTGTCTTCTTTTTCTGACGAGGAATTTGAGGATGTTATGCCGCCAAAGAAATCGGCAGGCGACGGCGAGGAATCTGGAGACGATGACGATATCGAATTTGAGGATGTTGAGGCGCCAGTCGCACCTTTGCCGGACGCCCCAATCACATCTGGAGACTTGGAATTGACACTTACCAGAGATAACCGAATCTCACTCACAAATGCCTTTGATAGGAAGGGGCCTTCAAAGCGTGAAAGAAAGGTTCGACATGCAACACACTGCGTTCATGTCATGCTACTCCTTTGGCACAATGCCACTCGCAATTCGTGGCTTTGTGACCCTGAAGTGCAGGCTACTATGATCTCACACCTTCCTCCAAGACTCTGGGACGAGGTGGATCGATGGAGGCGTAATAGTGGATTGGAGAGGAAGCCATCACCCAAAAAACCAACAAAAGATACCAACAAACCAAAAGGCAAAGGCAAAAAGATTCCGGACCGACGCTCCCGTGACTGGGGTGCAGAAGCCGAAAGGTTGGAGGAAGGGGCTGTTAACATGAGTCACGGTGATCCCCTATTTCGACTTATGCAAACACTGTCAGCTTGGTGGAAACAACGATTTCGTGTTACAGCGCCAGGATTGAGGAAGTGGGGATATATGTCTCTTGAACGACTAGACAGGCTCACAAAGGCTCAAAAGGCAGAGCCCCACGATCCAGAACAGTTTGGTGAGAAGATCCCAGGTTTGGAAGAGTTTAGGTGTCACGCCCGAAATTGCGAGGGAAGTCGGGATGTAGGCGCCCAATTATTTACCGCTTTGCTTCGTGGATTAGGCTTGGAGGCTCGAATGGTTGCGAACCTACCTTGCCTAGGTTTCGGATGGAACAAACTTGAAGACGCCGAACCTGAAAAGGGTGACAGTACTAATCAGACGAAACCAATGACAGATAAAAAGACAACTACGAAAGCTGCGGCTTCAACAAAAAAGCAGTCCGCCAAAAAGACCAAGGAAGCCGCGAAAGGTTCTACGCGAACGCGAAAGACAAAACCCAAGGCCGAAATTATAAGCGATACCGACGATCTAGAGCTCGAATACAAGGATACTGACGATGAATCGGTTGTTGAAATGGAAATCACACCACGAAAGACATCAACCAAGAAGTATGATGCCGATATGGATTTCCCACACTATTGGACAGAAGTTTTGTCACCTGTCACGAACAAATATTATCCTGTCGATGCTATTGTCAAAAATGTGGTTGGAACGAACCGAGATCTGATTGAGTCCTTGGAGCCCCGTGGAGCGAAAGCCGATAAATCGCGTCAAATCATGGCATACCTTGTCGGGTATTCACAAGATGGGACTGCCAAGGATGTTACAGTTAGGTATTTGAAGCGGAACATGCTTCCTGGACGTACAAAGGGAGTGAGAATGACACCTGAAAAGGTGCCAGTCTACAACCGACATGGAAAAGTGAAACGATATGACCAATTCGACTGGTTCAAGACAGCAATGTCCGGATACCGAAGAGGCAGCAAGAGGCATCCCGTAACAGAGATCGACGAAGCCGAAGAATCCACAGATTTGACACCTGCGAAGCCAGAGAAGAAGGAAGTCAAGGAAGGCCAGGAGACATTACAGTATTACAAGCAGTCCAAGGAATTCGTTCTTGAGCGTCACTTGAAGCGCGAGGAGGCGCTAAGACCTGATGCGAAGCCTGCAAAAATCTTCAAAAGCAAGGGCAAGGGTGGCACAGTGGAGGAAGAGGACGTGTTTCTTCGCAGCGATGTCCTGAACGTCAAGAGTGCTGAGACCTGGCATAAGCAGGGAAGGGCACCAATCGCTGGAGAGCGGCCATTGAAAAGGGTTCCCTACCGTGCAGCTACGTTAAACCGACGAAGAGAAATCATTGAAGCAGAAGCTGCTACCGGAGAAAAAGTCTTGCAGGGCCTTTACAGCTGGGAGCAAACCGACTGGATCATTCCACCACCAATCGAGGATGGAATCATTCCCAAAAACGAATACGGGTATGGAATCACCCATGGATTTGACCCTAAACCTACTAACCATATCATAGGAATATTGACCTGTTCGCTGAACATATGTGTCCTAAGGGTGCAGTACATGTACCATTCCGTGGAGCCATGCGTGTCTGCAAAAAGCTTCAAATTGACTACGCCGAAGCTGTGGTGGACTTTGAATTCGGAAATCGCATGGCTGTACCTGTGATTCAGGGTGTGGTCATCGCGGAAGAGAACCACGACATGGTTATGGTCGAGCTTGAAAAAGATGAAGCGGAACGTGCACGAAAAGAAGATGAGAAGCGACGAAAGAAAGCACTAGCTCAGTGGCGCCGCTTTCTTATGGGTATGCGTATTGCAGAAAGAATCCGACAGGAGTACGGAGAAATCACTGATCAAATTTCGGTATTCGGGCATGCTAGAGACTTAACCCATGCGAAAAAGAAAACACCAGTTGAGGATGAAGAGATGGCCGGCGGGTTTCTTCCAGATGGCTACGAAGAAGAGGAGGGAGAGGGAGAGACAGAGGTGCCTGCTCATCACACTTCAAGCTTCTTCCCTGCTATTGATGAGGACGATGATGGTGACGATGGGCTGCTAATGGAGCATGATGAAGAAAACCAGCAAAGAGTTATGGATGAGATGGAGGTCGATGGCGAACAGGAACCGGTCCCAAAGTCGCAGGACGAAGCAGGGCTGGGTCCTGCACCAGAACCGGCACTGGAGTCTCGGCCAGAACAAGACTCAAAGCTTGATGCAGAACCAAAACAAGAGTCTGAACCAGAATCTGAACCTGAACCTGAACCCGAACTGGAATCAGAGCCACAATCTGAGGCAGGATCTGAACCACCACGAACAAGTGCAAGGTCAAGACGACAAGCTCCAGTAAAGCAGACCAAAAAGGAGCAGTCTTCTTCTAGGCGTGCAACTCGACGATCAACACGGAGTGGACGAAAGGTTGTCTCATATGAAGAGGATATTGTGGAAGATGATGAGATAGGGGATTCATATGCTGAATCTGAGGACGATGAATAGGATCGACCCCTGGACGATATGGCTTGCCATAGTGTATAGCATTAATGTGATAGGATGAATAATGATAGTATCTGTCAGTTGTTCATTTATAAAGCATGGAACTATCGGCCCAGTGTCCAATATAAGCCGTTGGTCTTACAAACTGGTTGATTAATGGGTTAATAAGCCGCGGATTGATGCACCGCTTGTCGGGAGGACTGCAACTAAGCGTGTCCAAGAAATGCAAACACTGGTTTATTTTATATACCTTACGCTTCAAGCAGGTTCTGTCAGAGTCGAAAGATGATAGGGTAGGGCAAATACAGTTGATTGTTGGTTCTCTCAGCTCGCATCCAGTTGGAAGGGATGAAACGACCAAGCGAACCAACAGCCCAACCCCTCTCATGCAGCAGTCCATTCATTGATTCATGGATCTTGCTCCGTCAATCCATAGCAACCTCAAGCCACAAGCGGCAAACCAGCAAACGCATGCTCGAAATTGCATGCCACGTCGTATCATCTTGAGTGCGACAAAAACCTAAAGCCCAATTCACCAGAACAAAAGGGCTCTTCCGGAGAGATCTTTTATTTATTTATGTATCCTGGATATAAAACGCCCCAAGTTTAGATGGGGTCGAAACTTATTGTAAACTCAAAAGATCCCATGCTACAACCAGCCAACCTTTTGGCCTGGTCGATTCTATTCGCCTCCCGCCTTGACTCCGCATCTTGTCTCGTGAGCTTTCTGGTCATCTGCCTTTTCTTTTGAAGTTATTTCAATGTTCTCTCTTCTTTAGTCTCACAACATATTCTTCAACATACTCTACCTGACATATTATTCCGAGGCATAGTCTTCCTTCTTCTCCGCATAGTATCTATACCGCTATCTTACATCCCATTTACAGGCGACGCCTCAAGGCGAATCTTCGTTATCCGGTTGAAGCGGGGGTTTGAAACGAGGCAGCGTCTGACTCGCAACGGCGCATTTATCGTATCGTCGCTTTTCATCCGATATGCGCTGGAGTTTTGTATAAGGTTGAGAGTTGGGATAGAAGGAATTGGTCATTCGCTCTCTTTCCTGTCTCTTCAATTAGAAGAGAGCAACGCAACTGCTTTATTCTCGTCGATAGTTTGGCTTCAAGGTCCAACCTTTAACTGGTCTCAACATCGTCATTACCCCTTCAGGTTCCAGGTATTCTCGATCATTCGGCCATTCACTCCGTCCAGCCGTCTTCAAGTCGATACCGTATATCAACCTCTTGTCTACGCCTGCCCAGGTAGTCCGTTACTGTGATATACACGGACGCAAGTGAAACCTCATTACAGCTGGTAAGTTATTCAATGCTTATCGATATGCCTACTTGGGCGCACCATTTGCTGCATACAACAGCAAGTCAGAGACATTGTTTGAATAGTACCCGCGAAGCCGCGGAATTTCCCTTAAGTTAAGATTCACTGAGCGTTTGCGTTTAGCCATGTCATCGTCATCACTATAACCATGTCTCTTATCATGAGTTCCCGCTTCTCATTATGAAATCCACCTATTTTGTCTCTTCTTGAAACTCTCCTTGAAAGTAGTATTGTTCTTGGAAACTCAAAAGTCTGCCTCTTCACCAAGACTACGTATTATTTGGTGCAAGTGCTGGCCCCTGTATGCTGCAAGTGACAGTTCATTTCTCATTTTACTTGTTCTCGATCATTGTCACTCTCACTACGCTACGCTATGGGAATCTTGATATCTGTTTTCCCCTACCTCTCATTCAATATACTGCACTTTTGTGTGACTGCCATTTCTGCTTTGCCCGAGCGGTGTTGTTCCTTCCGCGCAGTGCCTGCCCAAGGCATCGTTCACAGTGGCCGCTATGGGGCCTATACGAACATATTCTCTCCCGCCTACACACTTCTGCCTTTCATCTAACAGCTGGCAACCCTAGGCCTTACCTTTCGGTAACAAAACCTTCCCAAAACACCAAATTTTCGAATCACATCTTTTGACTCCTGATCTGGGTGTATCTGGGGATTTGGTCATAGGCTGAGTAGGCCTTTACTGACCACCAGCATGGAGGAACCGGATTACAGCAAAGAAACATCTCCGCCTCCCCAAGACGCCTGCTTCGAAGAAGTCACTGCTGTATTTCCCGATATTTGCCTCAACTATCTCCAGTCGATCGCGAAGGGACTGGAGTTTATTGCTCAAGATGTCATCAACCATATCCTTGACCTCGAAGATTCGGGTCAAACATACACGAAACGACCGAAGCAGACCAGCAAAAAGAGGAAACGAGAAGCGGATGATCAAGATGATGAGCATAAGGACAAAATGCTAGAAGTCAAGCGCAGGTACATCGACCCTCACCGGCCAGCTCTGCCCAAGAATAGTCCGCAAGTGAACGTCATGTGAGTATACTCCCTTTTTGTCAGCACAGGCACATGGGCATACCTCTATCCAAAGCTTTACTGTATACACGGTTCAGCAGACATTGAAAACACCAAAGCAAACTACTTTAATGATCAAGCTGCCTCAGTCTAGATAGATTAGGCCGCTTGTCTTGTTCATTATCTTCCAGTTGCCCCATCAATGTTGGATATACATACGGATGACCTGTTGAACTGTGAAGCTCGATCATACTTACCCCTCAAGGAATATCTTCACACTAACTTGAAGGTAGGAAACATATGATTGCAGGAGATTTCCCACTGGTACCTATAAGAACCATCCAACAACTACTTGCGGAAAACAACTATCATCTCTTCCCGACGTTCACTGCCGTCGACAACGCTACAACCCGGATAGATAGAGCCTCACTGTCGTGGAAATACAAAAAGACGCCTTCAGTTCAACCAGGCAAATACAAAGTCGATAGTATCGATGCATCAATCGAGTCCTGTTCTATCGAGTGGGAGAAAGAGTTGATGAAGGAGCTGCAGGCTGCGAGACTTGTCCAATTTGACGCTGCCGAGAAAGATCGAGTGAAAGCTTTGGCCGAAGAAACCGAACGACGCAACTTCGAAGCAGCCGAAGCTAGAGGTGAACTTACTGAGTGCGGGTGTTGTTTCGCTGACGTCCCACCAAATAGACTTGTCTATTGCAACGGAGATGTTACTCATGTGAGTATCTTCTATTCATCGCACTACAACTGCGATATGTTCCGAACAACTTCTCCTCTACTTACAGCTAACCATGTATACAGTCTTTCTGCTTTGATTGTTGTCGTCGAAATGCTGAAACACAAATCGGCCTTGAGAAATATGGACTGGAGTGTCTATCCACAGATGGTTGCGGAGCTGGCTTCTCATACAGTGAACGAAAGAAGTTCTTGGACAAGAACCTGACTTCTGCGCTCGATCGGATTGAACAAACGGCCAACGTTCGCGAGGCCAAGCTACCTAATTTGGCTCAATGCCCATTTTGCCAGTATGCGGAAGAATACCCCCCAGCTGATATCGACAGAGAGTTTCGGTGCCGAAATTCCGACTGTATGATCACAAGTTGCCGCCTTTGCAACTTTGAAACTCACATTCCCAAAACTTGTGACGAGGCAACTCTCGAGAGGGGTGTCGATGTGAGACGAGAAGTAGAGGAAGCCATGTCTGGAGCTCTTATTCGCAAATGCAACAAGTGCAAGTTCATCGATCACCATATGAGTTAGAATCCCTGTTGCTAACTTTTTTCAGGTCATACTCCTTTCATCAAAGAGGCTGGCTGTAACAAGATGACTTGCACACGCCAAGGGTGTAGGAACGTGCAGTGCTATGTCTGTTCCAAGTCTTGCGATTATAGGCATTTCAATGATGAGTCCCGAGGCGGTACAAAGGGTAACTGTCCCTTGTTTGATAGCGTCGAGGAGCGTCATGAGAACGACATAAAGGAAGCCGAAAAGGCAGCCAGAAAGAAGGTGTTGGAGGAAAATCCTGATCTTGCCCCTGATTTTCTCGACTTCCGCATCTCTAAAAAGGTAAAGAAGGATGACAATCGAAGGAAGCATCGTGAACAACGGATTCGGGATCGTGGACTCTTTGATATCCGGCCAGAAGGAAGGGCTATCCTTAATTTCATGCAAGGAATGCAACAAGAAAACCAACCGCAGGACCTGGTGCCTGCACCACTACAGCAACAGCCACAGCCACCGCAGGATATGCCGAATTTGCGATTGAGACACCACCTTAAGCATGCGGCTGCTCATCATCATATCAATGATAGAGGAGCGATTCCAGCACCCCCTGCAGTACCATTTCCCGGCAATTATCAAGATGTGCAATGGGTGCCACAACCACAGCAAATGCCCCAGATACCACCGGAGCAACAGCAGTTTTTCGCGATGAATCCTCTAGAATGGGCTGCTTTTCAGGCCGGTATGCCTTACCAATATCGACCTTTCCAGCCCTTTGACAATCAAAACAATAGATAGCAGTAATCATACCATATCTGAAGATCGGGGTTTTGGAACCTTGGATGGCCCGAGATAAAAGGAATGGGTGTAAATACTCTACAGTCTCCTATTAAGTATCATACTTCTTCTTAACTTAGTCCGATGATAATACGATTTGGTCTAGCCAAGAGTCAGAATCTGCAGTCACTTCTCGTGATGTATGTATTGCGTCTTAGTTGATCTATGTTTGAGCACGAATAACTGCCTCAACCCCTTTTAGCTTGCACTGAAGAGCATGGCGATTTGTTTTACTTCTATATTATCGACGTCAAGGTTGACTGTATGTCATGATGATTTCCGTATTAGACCCCATGTGAGCGAGCATACGCACAACAGAGAATGGTGGCATGTCAAGCAAAACCAAGCCATTTCTAAATACGCTCAACTACGGAGTACCAAAAGGCGATTTGAATGAATCCATCTTGGTAACAAGAATTTGCCCAACGCCAGGCCATGCATACATATCTATCGCTATTCAGAGAAATTCCAACGCTCATGCTTCAATCAGGTCTGGGGTAGCCGGTCCAACACCACGCAGCAAAACCACAGTATTTCCGCTCTGCAGCGCAGTCCCAACCTTCTCGTTGTACTCCAAAATTCTACCTCCCTCCACGTGGAACACTCGTAGCTTGTCCTTCTCATCGGAACTTTGGTTGTTGATGTTCTGCACCTGCAAGCTCCTCGCTGCGGCGTCGAGAACTCGGCCTACAACCCAGTCCTTGTTATAGAAGAACTCTCCTTTGGGAAACTTGGCCTTTGCCGTCTCTGCCTCCGCCTCCACATATATATATACTCTCTTCTCAATAGGTGTTTTGTCATCGCCCTTGGCTGTCTTCTTCAGACTGTTTACCGCGACAATGCGCGCTGAGGCAGAACTTGGTTTTGGCTTGGGGAGTGCTCGGCCAGCTTGCTCTTTCCTTGCTGTACCCCATGCGCGGAGCTTGTCGAGCGCCGATCTTGTCTTTTGGCCAACATCGAATTGCGCTGGGCGAGCTCCGATGGGCACCAAGTTGCTGCAGTTGTGATCCTCCTTTAGACGATGTTTCAGACAGTAATCTCGGTTGCATGTCTGGCAGTGTACGCCGGGTATTAAAGATGTACCAATCGTGGTCTTGCATTCAGGCGACGAGCAGGGCTTCTGGGACACCTTGTCCCTGAGAACCTTTCCTTCTCCGATAGATGGTTGCGCGAGCTGTCTGAGTCGCTTCCGCTCCGCCCACGCACCGGGATTTGTGCACTCATGCGCTCCTTCGCTTCGGTGGTCGAGACAGAAAGTCTTTTTGCATGACTGGCAGAAAAAGGGGAGAAAGTCGAGCTGGTTACAGTAGTCGTATTCACAGTGCTTGCCGATCAGTGTAGCTTCGTTCTTGTCGTCCATCTCGACGTAGCTGGTATCCTGAGCTTCTGGGGTTCTTGATGACGCCATGATGAAGAATCGTCGCGTTTAAAAGGGTTGAAATAGTTGCGCGTGTGGTAGGCAGAGACGTTGTCGCAAGTGCTCGTGGGCAGATGACAGATACCAAAAGGCGGCGGCGAGGAAACGTCTGGAAGGGTCCGTGTATGACCAAGCTTGGCGGATTACAATGAGTTGTGTAGCCAAAGCTTTGACACGTTTAAAATGAAACGAAGTAAGTAGAAAGAGTGCGCGCAGGTACAAAACACAATATAAATGTATGGTGCGGCAAATTATTAAGAACTTGGAGTTTGCAATCGAACATTCAGGTACTTGAGGCGTGTTTGATATTTGGCTTGGCGCACAGCCACCTCCAGGGACCAACTGTCAATCGCGGGGTCTTCTCCCCACCATTCGGAGTTCTGACACAACAAAACAGGGGCAACTTTGTAAGTCAGGCAACACTTATTAGTCTACATTTGACTCGACTATGTGTCGTCTAGGGACCATTTGTTATGGCTGAATATTTAAACATGAGTTGAGCGCCTTCCATCTCTTGAACGCCAGTTCTGTTGTACAAAGACTCGTATTACAACTCCTTTTCCTTAGGCTTCTTGGTCAACAAATCCTCACGACCCATCGTAGGCGCATTGCCCACAGCAGTTTTCCCACCGAAAGTCTCGAACCCCTTGTGGAACGCCCACTCAACCGCATTCTCAACAGGCTCGTCGAACATTGCTGGCAGGAAGGGCACAATAGCGAGGCCAAGACCAATGGGTGCCCATGTTCTGATGGCCTTGTTCTTCATGTCCTTCATAGCTCGACCGGAATACCTCACGACACTGTGGATTGTGAAAGCGGGCAGTCCCATACTGGCGAGACTCTGGAATATGGCGCGCTGCACCATGACGGTGCGGTAGTCGTCGAGCGGTGCCACGGTGCCCGGCTGGAGCGCGCGTGTCTCGGTGGCGGGCAGGCCTGTAACCTTCTCTTGTCGAGGAGTGAGCTGCACACTGGGGTTCAACACACGCTGGTTGTGCCAGTACGACTTGTAACCTTCGTACGAGACATCGCCGATGAGGTACAGCCAAGATACACCGTAGGCGCCGCGGACGAGATTTGGGTGAGCTACGGGCCTGAATGATTCACCTATATCAGATGTGTATGCCACATATCGGTGCGCTGAGAGAAGAATCGTTCGGATTCGCGTGGCATAGGCCGCATATCGAACGTTAGAATCTGTAGAATCGGGACCGCTGTGCTTGGTTAGCTGATGTCGACAGTTTCCCATGGAGAAACACATACTAGCCCTCTGCTATATCGTCAAAGACATTGCCGTTCTTGCCGTTCTGGTTGATGTGCTGAGATTTCTCGCGGAGCTCTTCTTTCGAAGGAAGCTTTTCGACAATAGCATCCTTGATCTGAGTTGCCTCGATCTTCTTCTCCTCTGGCTTGGGGTCTTTTGATTTGCCCCACCAAGACATCTTCGAGTATTGACGAGTAATTCAAGTGAGATATTTGAAGAGTTCAAGTTGTGCAGTGGTAAATGCGACAACATTCAAAGTAGAACCTTCCATTTTGATGGCCCGCCACTACCCTATCATTATCCACCGTTGGCTGCTGCAGGCAAAGTTCAGTGACCCTGGCTCAGTGACGTTGCTTCCGCAGATCCGATTGATCCCGATCATGGGTGGTGAAATAAATATTCCGGAGAATAACCGCCAGCGTCGTCAGAGTGCCGTTTGGGCCTGTAATTCCAGGCACGAGCTCCAGTTGAATTTGAGAGCTCGGCAAACTATCTCAACTGCGACACTTCGAACATCCACCCATTGTCCTTCCATCACCCAATTCGTTCATCCCTGTCTCGTCATATAATTCACAATGGCTGGCGCAGCTTACTACACCATTGCCGGCAAGCAGGTCGGCGGCCACTACGTTCGTTCTCCCTCAATTGCGCCCGCCGCAGCCCTCTCTCTGCCCTGGTTGAGAACTGACCTGAGTACTTCATATAGCTGGCTATGGCCTGGTTGGCCACCATGTTCGGCGGAGTCAAGTACGCCATGTCTGGCAGCTCCGCCAAGCCCACCGCTACCGCTACTCCTCCCATCAACGCCTCCAGCTCCGACGAGGCCGACTTCATCAAGTGCGCGAATTCAACCCCGAGACTGCTGAGCCGCTGTGGACTAACACGACGACAGGGACTTCCTTGCTCAGGAGGACAAGAAGAACTAGACGGCTGGATCGAGGATAAGTGGTCGAATGGTTGTGTGGATGCGGTGTACTTTTATAAGTCATGGAGACATGAGCTGTCCATCGAACCGGACAGCCGAGTTCAGATACCAACAAAAGCCGGTTTCGCCAATCGTGGCATGACGATATTGAAAAATCGATCCCTCCCGCCGTGAAGCCCCCAAGCGTGTACATGCCCAGTCCGAGTTTGAGACTATTGACATGGAACTGTTGAAATGCCGATGTCAAGTTGCCTACGCCTTTACGAATTGACCTTTATATCACCCACCACCTTCTCTATATTGATCAAAGTCTTAACTGGAAAAGATGTGATGGAAAATTGGCACCTACCGAAGTCTCGAGCCATGCAACGTCATCATCTCGATGCTTGACAGTTCTAGGAAAGACTGGGGCCCCTCTTCATCTTGATTCTCGACTTTGAAGATGCAGAATACGATTGTTCACGACAGGTCATCACTACTCGCTATTACGGATCGATACTCAAGGCCTTACGGCTTGGAGTACCTCATACCGTAACCTTGCCGACTCTGAATGTCGGGAGGTCTAATGGATTGTAGAAGCAAAATATTGCTAGAAATGTATGAAGTAATATACTGTCAGGCTCGGTATGTGCATATCGAAAGATCTGATGCTTGTCTTAACAGTGAATAAATGGGATGTTGTCACTACCTAGGTAGGTAGTTGTGATGCTCGTTGCCAAGCGGTAAGGCTATATATATGCCACCATTCCAGCTCCTGAATGATAATATTGAACATGGGTGTATCGTTATTTGCCATTGAGGTGAATAATCGAGATAATCAACCCTCAAGAATATAAGTGAACAAACTATCTCGTCTTTGTGGGAAGAGCTGGACTTCGTTACTCATGCGTAAGGCTCTACCACCCGACACGATATACACGAAACAAGTTCGCCCAATAAATTGAAGGAGAGCTGTTTGTTCTCCTTTCAAACTCTGCAATTCGTATCTATATGATGATCTATTAACTTTACTGCATTTCACATGCGACTATATCCTATATACACTAATGCAACGCTACCTGACAAAGAAAAAGTAAGTCGCATCATGAGACATACTCTAATGATGCTTGTCCTGTTCGACCTAGCTGCCACATCCTCAATGCAGACATGATAACCATAAGAGACCATCTGTTGCCGTAATTTTGCTCAAGTCCCTTATCTGAGAAGTCAATCTTGCACGTCTTCCATGCTGCCTCTTTCCATGAGGCCATGGCGAGATACTCGTTCGGTGCCTTAATATCCCCGACACGGTAAAGCTTGAACTCGTGGCAGTACTTGGCATCCGCTGCGGCTTCCAATGGGGTCATTGACCATTCGAATTCTTCTCGTGTGAAATTGCAGTCCTGGAGTGTCTCATCTTGCTTCGTTTCTATCGCCCATCGGAAAACAACACACTGTTCCACATCATCGTACACTGCCTGCACGATTTCTGTGGCGACCCTAACATCGTTGTCCGCTCCTGGTGCCGCAGAGACATTGAGGATACTCTCCACAACGCCAGGGTCGGATAGACCATCTCGCAGTGTTTCGCCTGCTGCCGCTAATATGTCGTCCTTTGCAGAGGGTCCGTTATGGAGGAGTAAGCAAGGCGAACCTGAAGTGCGGCCAAAAAGTCCAGAGTGTTCTGACACAGCAAACATTTTTGAGGCGGAATCGTTGCCGAGAAAGAATGTTCGCAGTTTGTTCCATTGCCACGATATCTTTAAAGAACGTGGAATTTGACGGTAGGGCGTGTCCACGCACTCGCTGACCAAGGCTGTGCTGGACGGTGTGAGGGAGTTGAAGAGGGCTATTCTGGTAGAGCTGGATGTCGTCGAGGCAGCCGTTGAGGATCTGGCGGTTCCTGGGACTCTATAGTTCGGCATGGTACCATCGCGGTGGTCCATGGTGCTGATCATAATTATTGATTGGTTGTTAGGTGAAGTGTGAAGTGTGACGTGATGTGGTATGGTATTAGTGGTCAAGGAGGTGTTCACGACTGCATACGAGTCGTTGTTTTAATAAAAGTATCGCATATTGAGAAGTGAAAACAGTGTCAACAGTTGGTAAAGGAGCGGAGAGAAAGATATATTATCATATAAGAGTCAAGATCCGTCAGGGTCAGGGTCAGGCCAGTAAAGTGCATGGTTGTTAGCTGGTGTTAGCTGTCGGCAGATCGCCATGGCCGTGCAGATGCAGGTGCAGGTGCAAAGACGAACTAGTGCAATGTTCTCGAACTTTAGCCAAGTGGCAACAGGGTTCAAGCCAGAGCCGGGTATACCTGAAGAGGAAGTTGACGGGCATGTCTAAAGCCCAAAGCCCGCTAGTCATGTAATCAAAATCTCTAGTTTTGCTTCTATCAGAGTCTGACGAGTCTTCTGGGGATAGCTTATAGCGAGCCAGCGAGCATACCCGCCGTAGTATGCGGGTTAAAACGTTAATGCTGGTAAAGGAGTCGTTAAAACGGGGAATTGTGAGAGTAGTTGTCTCTCCATGACCTGTTGCTTGTTGCTTTCTTTCTTCAACACGTACGCACAAGCGGTTTTTTTTTTTTACTAGTCAGGTCACAGGGCGAAACCGGAGCTCATCTTCCATCCCATCTTTATCCACTTCAGCGGTTAACTAAGGACATGAGAACTCCTGATTGATCGCAAAACTTCAAATCCAATACTTAAGGCATTTTCTATGAATATAGTGTTTCCTTGTGAACTGTCACAGCGTGGGCATGTTCTGTCACTAGGCTTTGCAAGAATATTCATGATATGCATATTTTTCTTCTTCGTAGGGTAACATGGAATTTTCGCCGAACTGAGGAATACCCATGTCATATATTTCGGCATGCTTATGGCCGTGATCCTTGTTGGCAACCCATGCTTCTATCAAAGTTGCTCAAAACGTTCAGACTAGCGACTCAGTCTAGTACATTATCGAGGAGGTTCTATATCGAGGTCCCGTAACTATCACTCTTTCCAAGGCACGGTCAGAAGCAGTGACATTGGAGTTTCGTTAGTAAAAATAACACAATTATAGTAGAAAGATCCTAACACGTTGAATTAATGCTCTTGTCAATAAAGTCACTTTCATACTCTCGCTTCCACAGGATATGCGCTTATCTAACCCACCCGTTTGGCGCACCTACCTTTTTTATTCACAGCTGAGACGTCACGTGATACTTATGTAAAGCTTACTCCACCCCCGCCATCGACATTCTTGTCGCCAACAGCCATCATCTATCTCCTTTAATCGAAACATCCCATCTCCCGCAAGCGCACGTCCTTCGGATACAACGATAGCCTCTCCATCGCCAATATCCCCAAAATCGAGAACCCACACCTCAAGGAGTTTGCCGTCCTGGGCATGTCGGCTGCTACCACCGACCCGGCCCTTGTCGCCGCTCCCGCCCCGGACCTCTCTCCAGTTGACGCTGTCCACGACGTCTCTCCCGTTGACCACGTCGGCGACCACATTGGCGCATCACCAAAAGAAAGACATTCCCTCACCCTCGACCAGCGTAGAGCTCTACGCCGTTGGGCTAACAGTCAACCTATTCGTCCTTCGCACAAAGCGTGCATTGAGTGGTTCTTCTCACAGTATGGCCAGCAGATAAGCCAATCCACTGTGTCGCACTCGCTGTCACCCAAATATTCGCGTCTAGATAGTGACAACCCTCAATTGTCTGGGTCTCGTCTACGCTATGGAAATTGGCCCGACGTAGAGAAGCTTGTCCTCATATGGTACCAACAGGTTCAAGCATCAGGTCGCCAACCCACGAATGAAGAATTAGGTGACAAGGCAAAGTCCATTTTCAATCAGCTACCACGATACAAGGATGAAAACCCTCCTGAATTCTCACCTGGCTGGATCCATCGATTCAAAAAACGCTACGGCCTCTTGATAAGAAGACAACGTCGTCATGGCGACGGTGGAATAAATCCTGCCGAGGATATCTCATATCTGGCCGATTGTATTCCCCGGTTCATGAGCGTTGCTTCAGATACAAGTCCAGCTGCAATCAAAGAAGAAGTCCTTCGTGTCGTTGGTATCGAGCCCAACCTCAACACATGTGCATTAGTACGTGATGAAGTGGTTCGTAGAATGACAGGCCCCCAGCCGCCGCCTCCACCACCACCACCTCCCATGATGACACACGATCCTCCTTCAATCCCTCCGCCACAACAGGACCAACACATGTACGCTGACGACGATCCTGAAGTCGTCCTACAGAATGCCTTGCGCCAACTTCAGCAAGAGGAACAAGCTGCTGAAGAGCAAGCAGCGGCTGTGCGCGAAGAGCGCGAAGAGCGCGAACGCGCAGAGAGGTCCAACATCGTACCTAGCAGCATGTTGGCTACTCCAACGGCGCGTGCCACTTCTGTTCAGCGCTACACGGCCACGCCGGCGCATGATATGGGCGCGGACCTCACTCTCACACCGATAACTTCAGAGACACCTGTGACTCGTGATGATCGGCCCTTGCGATGTCCTTTTTGCGTCAATCAGCGTATGCTACGGTCTATCAAAGAAGCTGTTGAGCACCTGTCCACACACGTTGTTGTATGATTAATGGGATGCTAGAGGTACTTGGGAGTATCTGACTCAAGGGTAAACACTGGTTCACGACATGACTTTTGGAGTTCAGGTAGATGTATAACGAGGAGTTTGGGCCACAAACACATGTGGAAAAGTAACTCTAATGCCACGGAGGAGAGATTAATACAATTCAAAAATAGTCTGGCAGGACCTGGTGCTTGTCTTCGAACTTGCATTGGAATGCTCACATAAATCTACGCTATATAATTCAACCTGATCTTTCCATCGTTTATAAGAGCCCGCTTGCTTTCAACGCCTTCATAACCTCATCGTTATCTTTCTGAGCTTGGCTCTTGTGCCTCTTGTGCTGACCTGGATCGATATAGTTTACCCAGAACTTGAGGCCCTCCAATCCCTCCTCCCGACACAACTCCCCTCGCTCTTCCGCCATGAGGAGTTCCTCCTCTGCCACACCAAGACTCCAGCCGAAACGCTCAGCGGCTTCCTGAGCGGTAACGCCACGGCCAAACTGTTGCCAGTCCCAAGGTACATCACGATCGGGCGGGAACTCATGTAGATCTTGTAGCCATGCAAGTATGGCCCTGACAGTGGTTCCATCGGTACGGTCACGTCTCTGGACAACCATGACTCCACTGCGGAAGGTCCTTAGGCGGACAGGCAGCTTAAGCTTGCTCCAAAGTCTCGCCGCTTTCTCGAAGTCTGCAGGACTAACAAGCTCGACTCCGCCTCTGGCCCTGTTGAACATGGCCCAGAGATCAACAAGCGTGATGATGCCACCTGCTTTCTTGAGCACACCCCTGGAGTCGTCCGTGAGGAATTCAGCCAGGTTTCTCGCCAATTCGGATAAATAAAGCGATTCGGAGCTGCCGCCGCCCACTATATCCTTCGTTGTGACGAGTCCAAGTTGGCTTGCTGATTCCGCTAGAATGGCATTCTCCTCAGCTGATGCGTTGCCCTGTCCGTTATTCGTTTGTCGCGCGAATCGTTCTGCAAGTGCAATGACCTCCTTGGCGGACGACATAAGAGCTTCGAGGTCTTCAAAAGCGCTTCCAATCAGTAACTCATTGTTCTTGCGCATATTCAGTCCTAATTGCTCCAGGCCTGCAATACCCACCCCCTTTGTTCGTCCACTTGAGGTACCCCCTGTCGCATCATTTGGTCCTTCGTCTGTAGCTCGACTATTTGGTGCAGGAGGAGCATCACGGAGGAGCCATTTCCTCTGTGTCATAGACCCCTTGAGGCGCTCATAGAAGATCTTCTCACCACCCCTTCGGAACGAGATTTTGACACTTTCAGGGGCATCACTTCCATTCTTGTTGCTCTTACTTGGGTCGAGGACAGGGCCAGGAGAGTCGATCCTGATCGTGTCGGATGCGGAACTTTGCTGGATTGGTGACGGAACATTCTCAGATATTAGAGGAGCGCCACAAATTTCGCAAGTCATCAATGAAGGGTGATTTGAGAAAGTGCATCGAGGACACTGGAATGAGGCTGATGCACTGGTACCATTTGAAGTATCAAGTAAACTCGTTGTTGGCGTTGGGTCAAAATTCTCAGAAAGCGGCCGAGTGCCAGTATTGCCTGGCCGTAACGGAAGAGGTGCATTAAGAGTCAGTGGTGCTGTTGAACGGTTGCTGGCACCAGAAATTGCAGCTTTGAGAACATGAGCCAGCGTTGGTTTGATACCACAAGCTAAACAAGGAGGGAGAGGCGTATGAGCGTTGGCAGAAGTCGGGTCGAAATTCGAGGGAACAGGATTTGAGAAACTGCATATTGTGCAAACCCATGTTGCGCTCGTTGCAGCTGTAGGTTCCGGAGGTGCTCGATAGGAAGAGTCAGAATGCCCTGGAGACCCAGAAGTGTTTCTATGCGAATTTGACGCATTCGAAATAGCACGGCTGTGATATGATGATCGTTTAGGCGGCTTCGGTATCAGGGTCACCTTGGCTGATGACTTGAGAAAGCCGGCATAGAACTCATAACGTTCCACATCCTTCAGATCCAACGCAACAGAGTGCTTGCGAGGTTCCTGCTTATCAACATAGCACACTCGATGCGTGGTTAGATAAACCTGACCATTCTGTTGGTTGGGAAGCTTGAATTTGCTATGATCGTGTTAGTTTGGACTTCAACTTGCCCCGCCAGAGGCAACTTACCCCTCATACAAGCCAACGTTATCCTGAACAAAGAGGAGCACCTCATCTGGAAGATAAGAGGGCCGTAGCGCAGTAGTAAGGTCGATATGTTTCAGAAACATTCGTCATGGAGGTGGAAGTTGAGTTAAGCAAAGGAATAGCTGTTGTTGATGGATAGATGAGCAATGATGCAAGTGGCAGATGACATGCAGCAAACAAGAGCTAGGGTACAAAGAAACTGGACAACTTTTTCAAAAGCAACAAAATATATCGAATCAGAGTTTACTTAGTCCTCGTCCTGTCTTTGTTTCGAACTCTGAGATTCACAGTTCACAAATAGAAGTACATCAATGGTCGATGTCAAGTGATGTCTTCCAAGGCACGCGAGACTTAACTGGCTTCCCCAGGGTTGATGGATCCACTATAACTGCTCTGCTTCCACTACAGCCGCTCTCGCGAATCACCGGAGTACAGTTTTTCCGTGAATAAGCAGGGACCACACCGCCACCGTTCTTGCCTTGTCCACGAAAATCCCAAGAAGCCTTTCCATGCTCCAACCACACGCTCATCTTACCCTCCTACCATATCGACACTCGGCATCATATATTCTCCCCAACTCATCCTGTGAAACTAACCCCTCGCACCGCTAGCATTCCGACGCAATGATGCCAACTTGGCCAGCGCAGCAAGCGCCGAGCGTAACCCAGCAAACCGTACCCGCCTCATACGCCTACCCAACGAGTAAGTCATCACCAGGACTTCCCGCAAACCATTTCCTTCGCTCGACAAGCCTAACACCAAACGCAGACCCGGCCTTCATTCCCGTTACCGTTCGCCAAGGATTCAGTCAATACGGAGCTCCAGCTGCTCCCTATAACGGATACGTGCCTCCACCGCCCCCGGTGCAACCCCAAATGTCTTCCGCGTCGCCCGTGAATGGTGTAACTGCGACACCTGAACAAGCCAAGTCCAAGGTGGAATGGCCCGAATCTGTTCGGAGTTATGTTCAAAGATCCTTCCTCCCCCAAAATGACGAACCCACTGTCCCTCGTGCGGAAATCGAGGCTAAGCTTAAGAACACCATCGGTACCGCAAAGGAGAACGGCACGTTATACACACTCGATTGGGACAACATGCCCCTCCCGCAGGCCCTAGTCAAGGCCGAACGTGATGCGGATAATAAGCAGACTTTCCATGTTCCCTTGAACCCCAAAAAGAGGAAATCCACCGATTTCGCCAGTAATGACAACTCCCAGCCACCGTGGCGTACTAACTCGCGATCTTCACTCGAAGACCGTATTACCTATCCTTCCCCTGAAAAACGTGCTTCCATGGACGAGCCCCTGCCGAAATCAAGTAAGTTCCAGAAGGAAGCCAACAAACGCAAGCGACGATTCGAGACCGAGTACAAGTCGCTCAGATCGCCTAGTCCGCCTCCGCCTTCATCTGGACCCATAGTCGGCACATGCGAGGTACTTGAGAAGAAGTATCTTCGTCTTACCGCACCCCCAGTTCCATCAAAGGTCAGACCTGAACACATCTTGCGTCAGACCCTAGATCTCTTGAAAAAGAAGTGGAAGCGGGAGAGCAACTACTCGTATATCTGTGACCAGTTCAAGTCCATGAGACAAGATTTGACTGTGCAACATCTCAAAAACGACTTTACTGTTTCTGTTTATGAAATCCATGCCCGAATTGCCTTGGAGAAGGGGGATATTGGTGAGTATAATCAGTGCCAGACCCAATTGCGATCGCTGTATGGCATGGGCCTGAAGGGCAACCCCATTGAATTCAAGGCATATCGCATCCTTTATTTTATCCATACTGCCAACCGAACGGGCCTGAACGACACTTTGGCAGATCTAACCACAGCAGAGAAGGAGGAGAAGCCGATCAAGCATGCGTTGGACGTGCGATCATCGTTGGCGTTGGGCAACTATCATAAGTTTTTCCAGCTTTACCTTGACACCCCTAACATGGGTGCGTATCTCATGGATATGTTTGTTGTTCGTGAACGGCTTGCTGCGTTGTGCAATATTTGCAAAGCGTGAGTTTCCCTGTCTATCTTGAGTCCTGTTGCAAACTTTTGCTAACTTTGTTACAGATACAAGCCGGATGTTAAACTCCGTTTCATCACTGAAGAACTCGGATTCGAGTCTGACGCTGATGCAGCCCAGTTTATCATTGATCAACAGGGCCAACACTTATTGGAAGACCGAACGGACTACATCGCATTTCTGACTGGCAAAGCCGGTTTTCTTTTCGAAGGCGCGCGAAGTTCGGCGTTCCAAAAGGTTGATATCAAGGGCCAGATCTAAACCTTGTTTGCATCTTTTTCGTTTTCTTCTCTTTCTCTTTTTTTCCCCTTTCCACTGCGACTCCCGCCGACGTCTTATCGACTGCGACTTTCTCGTAATGATCAACGACGAAACATGATGGTACTTTCACTCTTGTGATGTTGTCATTCATGTAAACACGACGAGGCGTTTTATACCCTTTTCCTAGCTGGCATCGAAATTTCTTTCATTCTACTTCACGCCAGCCGGGCAGAGCCACAAGCACAGTTCCATCTATGCTGCTTTGCTTTGGGATTTGATCAATTAACCTTAGCCTTGATACCAGCTTCCGTTCATCAACGGGGGATATGTTTTGTTAGACGACAAATCACAAAATTTGGATGGGCCACGGGGGATTTAAAGGCCACATATTTGTTTGCACTGGATGATTTCGGATGCGAACTCGGTCGGCATGTTCTTGGTACTGTTGGGGCTGGTAGTAGGCTTGATGTTGAGCATTGGCAGTCTTGTTGATGCTTGTTCAGGTAGTCGTTTTCTGCTAGTCCTAACAGGAGCCAAGACGGCCTCGATGTTAAAAGTCAGGAGTCACATGGAGTTATGGGTCGATAGTGTCAAGTAAACAGCAATTGATTTTTAATTCCATTAGTTGTCCAAGTTCTTTATGTAAATATTATTGTTGTATGTGTTGGTTGAAGTGGCGTATATTTGCGTGAAACTGCGGATGCCTATATAAGCTAGTTCCGCTGGTTCATGTCTTGAGAACGTTTCTCTTGCGCGCTGGTGCAGTGGCTTGACTATTCGGCGGCGGCTTATGCTGCCACCAGTCTTAGGTAGAGAACCGTCTGTTCGAACCCTCTGTCATAACTACCACTCGTTGTATCGTCCCGATGCACATTATTGGAATACCTATTGTTGATAAAACCCGACTTCGCCAGAGAGGTCCCCAAAAATCACCTGGAACTCTCTACTTAGTAGATGAGATCCTGAGCACTTTACCTCGTACTGAGCTCGAATTGCCGTCTGCTACGGCGTAAACCAAGCGGAAAGGCCTTGGTAGTGCCTTTCAAGTACTTTGTGGTTGTCAGTGTGTTCTACGCTCTGCATTTCATTTGGTGCAAGAGGAACGTTCTCATTTTTTGTCCGTGCATTTTTTGCATTTTATCAGCAAGGTCTGGGAAATAATCTATAAATTATTCGCATACTTATACGAATTATTTCGGTTCCTTTTTCTTTTCCCGACATTATTGACTGAGTCTCGTATGTTGGCATCTCACAATCAGAGATTTCAAAGTGTGTTTGTGAAGCCGATTGGTAAACGTCTTGTGGTAGTGAAATTGGAATTCCGAAACTGCCAGCTGGATTGGGCTACTCTCCGCCGAACGAAGGAACATTAATTAATAAATCCCTGCAGGGAAGAAACACTGGACTTAATAGAAAATTCGACTTGCAAGCTTGGGAGCAGGGAGTGCCGAAGCGTCGGGACATACGGCGGATTTGGCAGTGTCTTAGCTCACAGGAGGGCACCTCGTTCAGTCTTTTACATCTTAGATACTGGTTGTGCGAATTGTCATCTCAGTTTAATAATGCGCTATTAGCACAATGTAGAGTTTCTGGCTGATAAAATACACCAGCAATCACGTCAAGTAATACCTTAAGACTAATGGAACAGACATCAAGGTCACCAAAGGCTATCAGTTGAAGCGAACGGGAGATTGACACACGAGATTGGACCCAGGGCAGTGGTATCCGCAGAGAAGACGGCGCTATCATGGGTTTTGGCGGGGGACGCTTCCGGTGGATTAAAGTCCGACAAGACAGGGATGGACAGCGTGGATATGGATGGAATATTGTCGCATATAAATTGAGGTCAAGTCGTAAAACTCACGATTGTTACATGGCCAATAAGGTACCTGCTTGTCCCGCTAAGATAAATATACAGGGGCTCTATGACCTCATCAATGGTGGATGTCAAGCTGTTTTCGACAATATACAAAAGATCTTCGATCGTGAAACATGGCACAGATGATTCCGCTCATTTCTTCTCTCTTGGAACCATAGCGGAATGACCAGACGCTTTGACGAGGACGAGGACGAGGACGAGAACTGGTTAGCTTGGCTTCATCATTCCATAGAATGCTTCCGCGCGGCTGCTAGTTGCATAAACACAAGAGAAACTGGGCCAGCAACATCCGGCGTCATGTGGCAGTGGTTTTATGCGAAGTGTTATGTGGGCGTTTTGGGTAGAGGCTGTATCATAATGCAGATTGTGTTATCGAGGCAACTAAACCTACCGTATCCGTATTTCTGATACAGATTTCAAGGAGATATGGAATAGAATGCTTAAAATACTTTAATGAATTTTAGAACAATTTACTAGAATGTATATCATCATCAAGAGCTGGTGTAAGTCAGAGGACAGAAATTATGATGGCGTTCATAACATACATCCCTCTTCTTGGCCTTATCAAGTTTCAACCATGTCGATTTCTAGAATGCATCATTTCACTCCCGAGACCAGCCTTTTGACGCAATGAACGTGATCAATGCGTGGCGCCCCTGCGTAGCCGTATGCCATCCCTGCACGCGAGGGCTTTCCCGTTTCTCCCAGTGGCAGGGCAGGTCGGGAATTTCTCGAGTTTGATTAGCGGCGCAAAAGATATGACAAACGTCTGCGAGTATCCGGGGCATGTCATCACCAAGTCGAGCCTTTAGGACTCTGCAGAGGGAGAGAAAACCCACCATATGATCCCTGGCTAATTTGGCTGCACGTTTACCCCTGCTTTCATACCCATGACCCGGGGATGAGCGAACAGGAATGAGACGAGACAAGCTAACGGACTAAACAACACCAGGGTCGATTTGGCTACTTCTGCAGGTTCTGTCGTTTATGAGGGGGAGAATACGATAGGGATTGGTTCTGTAAGCGGGAGGTCCCTATTTCGCAAAAGCAGATGTCTGCCTGTAGATGCGAAATTCCTCAGCCGTGTTACGCAGCTACTGCATTTGTGTGGCAGATCTTGTGTCCTCATGGCTCAGCTTAGCTTGTGTTTTAAGCGCTGGATGGTGCAATTGGCAGATTGAAGCCTGGACCATTGGACGAACGCCAATAGTATGGGAAATGACCAGGATATTTAGTTGTGAAGGACTTCAGGACGGCGAGCTTGGCAGGTTCTAATGGACTCTAGAAGGCGCCGCTAAAGAAGAATGATAGGTAATTGCCTTGAGCCTAGGCAGCTCTCATTTGGATCATGTCAGCTCTGTACTGTAGTCAACTACGTAGTGCCTCTGCTGCAGCCGTTGAAGCTTGTAGCCATTAATTAATTGGAAACTGTTGGAGAGAAAAGCCTCTGATCACTGATAACTAACTAGGTTCATTCATAGAGTCATCAGTCCAGTATGGATCATTCTTGATTTCTGACTGTTGCTTCTGCTTCCTCCTCTTCCTCCGCCCTCAGTTTTCTTTTCTCCCTTCATTTTTACTTTCTTTAACTGTTCAACTTATGGCCTCTTTTCGCAGACATTCCTGTACTGGGCTAGGCACTGGTATTCAGTCCGACATCCATCATCACTTACAAAGGCGCCAACTTGTCACAGGCGACCCCTCCATCACCCCCACCTCGAGCGTAATTTGGGGGCCTCGCTTTTGCGCTTTACAACCAAGAACTCGGCTCGATCCTTGTGGATGACCAAGTCTTCGCGACTATAATCCTTCAAGGCGCTTAAAACGACTGTCCATCCCTTGGTCAATATCATATGTGCCCGACAGTCACAGAATCACGGACGATACGAATCCCGAGTCTGAATCAGTTACAGTTATACGGTTGAACAAATCAAGTCATCATTTTTATTGAGAAGCGAAAGAAGCAAAGCAAGCAGACGCGTGAACGAGAAGCCAATCGTTTATCTTTTTCTTTCTTCCACTACCAACGACCTTTTTAACGATTTCCTCCTTTCCCATTTCTTTCATCCTTCTATTTTCCATCTTTCACCCTAAAAGCCACTTTCCATCCCTACACAATCCCTTTCACAACGTTTTCGCTCCACTTGACCCTGAGCCCCAGCCCACCTCAGGCTACCTATCTCGCCCCCTGGCGTGTACTCACTTGCTCACAGCCCAACTTAGGCCCACAGCTGTGTGCGCCTGCTCTGTGCAACCCTAGGCGCTCTCGCTGTAAGGTACCTCGAGGGTCCTCCTAACTGTTTAACCCCCCTCCACTGCAACTACGCTGCAACGGCGCCGCTGCACCGAACTACCTAGACTCGCTGTCTGTGCCCGTCTTAGCGGTTAGGTACTCTAGTACTGCAACTGTACCTTACACCAAACATCGGTCGGATTGGATCGAAATAAGGTAGCCCAGCCCAGCCCAGCCCGCCCGCCGTGTGCGTGTGTGTGTGTGTGTGCTTGTGCCCCTCGGATCTCCATCTCGTCTTTTGCAAGTTGCGACTCTTTACCTTGCCTTGCCTTGCGTCTTGGTCCTTCTTTTACAACCTCCACCTTTGAGCGACTCACAACTTCCCCGACTTGCAACTGCCCAGGAGGCATTCAGTTACACAAAAATGAAGGTTCGTCATTTCCCCCTTCTGATCGCTCATGCACCTTGATACGGATCCGAATGGAATGCAATGCCATACAATATCATGCCATACCTGCTCTGCTCTGCTTGTCCCAGGCCATGCCGTACCTTGCACTCAACTTCTTGTGCCTCACAAGGCGGTAATTCCCATCTTCTCACGGCCTGAATCAACCCCCGCATTCAACCCGCCTGAGGCGATCTTCTGGCCTTCGCCTTCGCTCGTTATTTGCGCCGCCCTTGCTGGCGGTTCAGTGATACCTGGAGTCAGAAGCTAACAGTAATGCGCTTCGTACAGGCTCTTCGACGTTCGATCAAAGGTGACAAGGACAAAGGACCCGTCACTCCCAAATCTGCTGTCGCCATTGTTCCTCCAAAAAAGGTTGGTGGCCTCCCACTCCCAAGCCTCAATAATGCATACCCGAATTCGCTTGCCATATTGGGCGCCGCCAGGGTTCCACGACAAAACTTCGCAATAATCCATGAGCTCATATGCTGATGCCCAACCTAATATACAGGTTATTCGAGCCCTTTACGATTACGAGGCACGTTCAAGCCAGGAACTGAGCTTTTCGAGAGGCGATTTCTTCCACGTTATCGGTCGCGAGAACGACCAAGATTGGTACGAAGCATGCAACCCGGCTCTACCTGACGCCCGGGGCCTCGTGCCCGTTACTTTCTTCCAAGCACTGGGTCGAACCGAGAGAGACAGCGCGCAATCCGATGGTGGCCAACCCCCTGCCCCAACCAAGAACCCCGACCACGATTCCGGATATAGCGAATCACCTGCGATGCAGCCTGCGCCAGCTGTTATGTCGCCTACCGCAATGCCACAGGGCCATCAACGCAATTCGAAGTCGGTGGGAAAGACCGGCGCTATGGTCTACGGAATTGTCATGTACGACTTCGCCGCGGAGAGGGCAGACGAGCTGGAGGCCAAAGCTGGAGAGGCAATTATAGTCATTGCACAGTCGAATCCCGAGTGGTTTGTGGCTAAGCCGATCGGCCGGCTCGGTGGTCCCGGACTAATTCCTGTCTCCTTTGTTGAGATTCGAGATATGGCAAGCGACAAGGCGATTACGAACCCAGGCGATGCCATCAAGCGTGCCGGCGTCCCCAAGGTGGAGGAATGGAAGAAAATGGCTGCCGAATACAAGAACAGCAGCATCACCCTGGGCAAATTCGAAGGTGGCCCTGGGCAACCTGGGCAGGGTATCGAGCAAGGCATGGAACGAATGAGCATCCAACAGCAGCATTCTCGGCAGCCTTCACAGAATGGAGCGGTAAGGGTATATGGATAGGAGAGATTTATAGAATGGGGAGCTAACTCTTGTCGCAGCAGCCTGGATTTGCAAGTCAACCTCGAACGTCTCAGCAGCCACAGCCACAGCAAAACCATGTGCAGAAACCCGCTGCACCCCTTCAGGCACCATTAGAAGCACGGATACCAAGATACTGCTTTGCCGAGGACAAGTACTGGTTCGTCATTGAAGCAATGCTGGAAGATGGACGACAATGGGAGCTGTCTCGCTACTATGAGGACTTTTACGATTTCCAAATCGCCCTCCTTACCGAATTCCCAGCCGAGGCTGGTAACACAGGGACACAGAAGCGTACTTTGCCCTACATGCCTGGGCCAGTTAACTATGTAACAGATGCGATCACTGAAGGACGCCTCCATAACTTGGACGCCTACGTGAAGAACATGCTCAACCAGCCCCAGTATATCTCGAAGTGTAACTTGGTGAGGCAGTTCTTTGCACCTCGTGAGGGAGATTACGAAATCGATCCGAACGACAACGAAGACGAGTACCGACTATCACAAGCGTCACAGCTTTCATCCACAGAATCTCCAGCTGGAGGATCAAGAGAGACGTCACAAAACAACCTGAATGGTGGTTATGGTCTTTCTGCAGCACCCGCTCACCAAATGGGCCATGGACCCCCTGAGGTTCAAAGACAAGCATCATCGCTGTCACAACCTTCACAATCCTCGCTCAGCGCGGGCATGCAACAGCAGGCTCAACCGGCGTCAGCGATGAAGATCAAGATGTATTTCAACGGAGATCTCATTGCCATCCGAGTACCAACCGATATTTCATTCCAAGCACTTTACGACAAGATTTGTGATCGACTCAAGGTTCCCGATGGTGGCGAGATTCAACTCTTCTACAAGGACGAGCCCACAGGAGACAAGCCTAGTATGATAAGCGACAACGACTTGGACTTTGCTCTCCAGCGCAACGAAAAGCTACTTCTGTACGTGGAGGCAGTATGAGCTGCCGAACTGGGATGACGACGACGGTGTTTCAGTTTGGTTGCATTGCCATATGCGTGAATCTAAGACTAAGGTCAAGACTCCACCAGAAAGCATGGGATCTGTGCCGACGTCGTATATGCTCGCTCCCGACGAGACTTGGGCCGTATAGCACTGTGCTCTAGCCTTTGCCACAATAGTCTTCTCTTCCTTCATGGATCTACAACTTCTTACAAGTCCCCAACGGACACGCACAACCATTTTCTTTTTTCCTCTCTTCTTTTTCTTCTTCTTTTACTCTTTGCGGATTTATGACGACACGTCGGCGAGGAACTTGATGCTTCTTTGATACCATTTTATTAGCTGGACGATGCATAAGTTTCACGGCCAGTGTACAAGACGTTCGTTGTCTTTTCGTTGGGCTTTTCATGCCCCCCCTTTTTTTGCTTTTCTTTATTTTTGAAAACCTTTTCCCACATATCTGCCCCGGGACAGATATCTGAACCTTGGGATGTCTTTTTGATATCACATGACTAAGCTCAGCGCGTTTATTCCCTTTCGAAGGTGCATGGGCTCGAGGAGGGCGTACGGGTTACTGATCGGTAGTTGGCAGATGTGATATCTAGCTGCAGCACTCAACAAGTGCACAACGGTTGCTGGAGGGGCAGGCGAGAATTACGACACCGATGAGATATAGTTAGAAAACTCGATATGCCAGAATAGTTGATGCCATCAGGGTTGTGATGGTTTGCAATGCATGTATTACGAGCAGTGGACGAGTAGCCGAGATAGGGGGCATATTGATGGTGGAGGTGGAAAGCAAGCCGAGCGTGCATATGCTTGATGAATGAAAGCGACAATTGTGTTATTCTTCCTTGTGCATGAGAAGATGAACATGTTTATGACGTTACATGCTATGCACGACTAGGGTTGATATTATCTTTGGTAAGATATAAGAGTTGAAGCATTTCGTTGCATGTTTTGCGTCGACCGTATCAGTTTTGATTCTCGTCCATACCATACATAGCTAGTCTATCGTATTCTAGAAGTCTATTGTGAGTTACGCATCATCATCGTATGCTCTATGTGCATTCCACCATCTTTAGAAAACCATGAGATGTAACAGTAAACACCCAATGCCGTGAATCATTCGAGATCTAACAAACAAATGCAACCGTTGCTACGTAACCACATAACCCAAAAACGCCAGAAATCAAAGAATCTGAACAGAAATCCATCCTTGCAGGGTCAGGATATATCTTGATGGGGGAATATGTATCGCTGGGAACGAGCTCTTCTACTCCAGCTTGCCCATGAGGTTCTTGCGCACTTTCATGTTGACAACACCGCCGACACCGAACGCAGGCACAATTCGACATATTCTGGCAATGGAGCTAATGAACCAGTTACGGCGCACAAGATCTAATCGATCGCGCATCGACACAACTGCACCTCCGGGACCCGTCGCTTGGCGGTTGTATAGATCCAAACCGAAAAGATGCATGGGCGTTGAGATGAATTGCACCATAGCAGGCGCCATGAATTGAGCAGCGTAAAGACCGGACACTCGCTTCTTCATCTCTTCGGAGAAACGCTGGTCCAGATAAGGTCCCAGCAGAGGCGGCACGTTGAACGAGGCGAAGATGGTCAAGCAATCACGCAGCGCAAAGAGAGTGTACGAAGCCATAGGAACGGCCCGGGGGACTACACCGGGAGGTCCAAACATGCGCACGAAGACCTGGTCCTTGTAGATGCACACACCGATGTTCGCAGCGCTCGAGGCAGCGAATTTCGTGGTTCCAGCCGTGACGCTCGAGGCAGGCTTGTTGTTGACGGTCGAGAAGGACGTGTCGACGGCATTGGCGGTGAGATATGTTCCGCCATAAAGGCAGAAGATGAGTGCCGTTGGCTTCGAGAAGAGGAGGGTATGCGGGCGGGTAATAAGCGTTTTGAGGGAGGATTTTATAGAGTTTGCGAGAGTGTTTGCGCCTGAAGCGTTTTCCATGATAGACCTATAAGAGTTATGATGTCAGCTTTTTTTTTTGTACATTTCCGTTATCTTGGCGATGTCGGCCGTGGGCATGTCTCAGATAGGCGCAACAAAACCGAAGGTAGGGAAATAGGGGATGATCATACCGGTCAATAATGGCAATGAGCGGCGCGACCATTGACGCAGCACTCGCAGCGGAAATGAAATCGGCGCCGAGTCGTGAAGCCAGGTTCTTTGTGTTCCAAGTGTTTTTGTTGGTGGTGACTTGCTCGGTCGTAGTTGTCCCGGCCAAAGCCAGCGCCGGCGTCGCATCTGAGTCCTTCATGATGTTGCGGGTGTGTATATATGTATGCGTATATCAAGTTTGAATCTGCTTCCTTTCTCTCCCTTGTAGTGACTTTTTTTGATTTTAAATATACACAATATGAAAGTCTGCAAGATAAGAATGAATATGACTGAAACTGTATGACGGAGAAAAAGAAAGACAGGCTGGGGAAATAAAAAGAGACGGACACTAAGTAAACTTGGGGGTGTGAAAGAGAAAAAAAGGAAAGGCTGAGGCTAACTAACGATGAGTTAAACGAAGGGCCCGAAACAAACCCTTCCCAGTGGGTAACATAAACGGCCCCTTTGGTCGGTTGCGGTTGCGGTTGCAGGTGCAGGTGCAAAGTTGCAAGCTTAGGTGCGGTAAGTTATCTGCTGAAGCTTTCCTGACCACAAAAGTCCGGGGCGCCGAGATCGGCGGGGTCTTTCGGAGCCGTGGCCGAGTCCTAACGTCGGCGGCTTGTCACGGATAGGTAGTTTGGGGGGAGGCATTAGTACATAAGGATCTGAAGATAATCTCTATTTTGTTCATTGTGAGAAACGTGGAGTATATCCAATCTCCCTAAGTGAACTGACTCTGTTATCGTATAACCCGACGACCCCCTACCTCAAGTAACTTCTTCGACAAAACCACCGAAATTCCTCCATTACGCGCATCAAGACAAAATCTAGCTTAGAGACGAATATTACAACCCTACTAATTTGACCGCTATGTTGAACTAGTTATCCCCGCAGCACATCCTCCAGAACATATGACTTACACGCCATCTCCCCACTCCGACGTTTGCCGTCCAGCAGGGACCTTGTCGCCTATCACTTTCTCTTATTTGAACTTGATAATGGCTTTGAGGCTCACGCTTACCCTAGTAAACCGACCCAGCCTCTATGCAGGCACGGGTCTACAGTTCACCAAAATGTACCGCTTTGGCTGAGGCCCATGACGGCATATGACGGCTTTAAGCTGGAAGAAAATTTCATGGCCAACATTTGACATATTCTCACGACTTATAGCCCACAGTGTAGGTGGATGTTCACAAGCAATTAACTCTATGTACATGAGAAAGTGATTGCCTCAAGTATGGTCGACCTTCGTGAAAGTAGCTCGGAATGGGGTGAATGGCTGTAGAGTAGTAGTATTCCTAAAAACTATGCAATCCGAGCTATAACAACGTGTAACGCAACAACTGCATTCATAAACAATGCAAGGATAGTAATGTCCAACACAAGCACTTTTTAGTGCAAGATCCATATCTAAGGGTCACTACCACTGTAATAACCTGCGAATCCCATTCCCAAAGTGGTCGGTCCACAAACACAACTTATACAGAGCCGTTGCTCTCCGTCCTTCCGCTGGTGCTGTGCTCTCCACACCACGCCAAAACTTCTGGAACACCTCTTAGTCGGCCCCTCTATGCAAGTACCCACTCTTGACCTCGACCGATGAGACCCGGGCAGAAAGAGGATCGGGCTTCATATTCCAATGTTCTAGAGCTTCAACCGGACCGGTCCAATCGTGGAGAGACCGCGGTTAGGCGGCAGTGGCACTCGTACTAGAGCTTCCACTGCCGTTTTCTCCTGTCTGCTTCTCTTGGATCGCTAGGATAGTTGCAGTAAGCTGATCAATCTTGCGGTTCAACTCGTTGAGCTGAACCTCTACAGCTGTTGGGGCGTCCATATCATCCTCACGCAGCTCAATGATCTGTTCGTTCGCTCTTCCTCTTGGAGACGAAAGCCCTTGGCGACCGACAGTAGAGGTAGATCGCTTCTGGGCAATTGCCTGCCTACCGTTGCGTAGAGAAGATTTCGAAGGACCTTTAAATCCAGCGAATTCGTCTCCAACGGCGTTTGGCCTGCGATATCGCTCATATAGTCTGATGATGCTAACAATCGGCCAATGAGTCGCCTTGAGAAGCATAATACGCCCAGCACGGAACTTTTCATCGGCTGTGAAGAACAGACGCCAGGGCCGAATGATTACCAAAGCCAACAGGTTGAATGGAGGAAAGAAATGGGTGAGTCGGTTGCTAGTCGACGCCTCCAAGACATAGACGCTGTACACGTACAGATACTCCTCCTTAGCGTGGGTGATAACCCGCGAGAAGCTGTTGGACAGCATACCTGTCAAGGAGCCCATCAACAAGAAGCTGGATAACGTAATGAAGATGATCATCAGGGGAGGTCCAAAGAATGGGTCGATCTGATTCATCACCTCGAATCCGATGGGGGCTGAGCCATAAAAGATCTTTGTTAAGATCCATGCCATTGATTTGAACGCAAAGACATCACGGCCCACGAGTGAAAAGGTTGTTAAAAATCCACAATAAACGACAACAACGAGCACCATGTACTTGAAGAAGTCCTTACCCATCTCCTTCAGACATGGAATCAGTGTTCCCCAAGCAGGGCTCAGACTGAGGATGGAGAAGATGCGAGGAATCATAAACAGTGCCTCGAGTGCCAGAATATCGAATGCAAGTTCACTCAGCTCGGGTTTGTCCTGGATAATACCAATAACACCTGTTTGGAATTAGCGCATGGTCGTCTCAAAAAGGCTATGTTTCTTACGCAGAATACCAAAGGCAAACCCAATAGTGATCATAATCATGTCAAACAAGTTCCAGATATCTGTAGCGTAGAAAATGGAACCCGCATCAAGCCACTCGCTGAGTTCGTCATAGAAGAAGGCCGCTATCCATAAGAAAAGGACCACCTCAGGGATCGTGATGCGTGTCTCATCTCGCACAATAAGGACAGCGTAGTACAGGGCAAGAAAAATGCAGAAGAAGAACACCTCCCAGATCTTGAGATACTTGGGAACGCGCAAGCGAGAAAAAGGGTCCGCAGTTCTAGGGTTATAGAATCGGACCTTCTTGACGGAATGCACTGAAAGGCTATCCCAAAAGACAATATCACCACTCCAAATAGCGGTAATAATCTTCTGAACGATATGCTGGCTCAGGAAGCGTTTGGCATCGGCGATAGCTGCGATCTCCAGGGCATTGAGATTCCTAAATGACGAAGTTGGGTCGCCTTCGTTCTCATCATCCTCATCATCAGATGTCATAGTCAAGCGAGAGAGAGAACTCAGCAACTGGTTACGTTTCATGCTACTTCCAGCCGGGCCTGGTCCGCGACGGCGGTTATCGACGTTGCGAAAATGAGAGAGCAGAGGTGCAGCTTCGCCAGCTTCCACGTCGCCGGTATGACCATTACCTGCAGGTTCGGTTTCGTTATCGTCGTCAGAGTCAGGTATCTCGTAAAGACAGAAATTAACTGCTTCACGTTCAGAGAGTCGAGTTAAAAAGCGCCATGCGACAATTTCACAGGCATCTGCCCGCGACTCCCCTAGAGTGCGGTGATCTGATGAAGATGCATAATGCCATTTAAGAGCTCTATAGAGATTGGTTGTTAGCAAAGGGCTGCATCAGAATGGGATAGAGTGTTCCCGAGTCAGAGTCGCACAGCATATCTAGTCAGAAATGCGAAAGTCGGTGATTGGCTTCCCTGACGGGGTCTCACATGCAGCCACAAGCACTGCACATGGGAAGAGCAATGCAAGATCCGAGAGGGAGAGTGGAAGAAGATAAGTTGTCACCACAAGGATGTTGTCGAGGAGGTACGTACAGAAGAGCATTGACAATTCCAGGGTTGTTGCACGTCGCAGCGAGATGGTCCACCAAGATGCGCAGAGAAGTCCCCGCAGCTGTGGTCCTCAGCTGTTCAAAGGTGCTTGGCAGCTCGATGACTTCAACAAAGTACCTAAATACATCTCAGTAAGGTCGATCTGATACTAATGGACTAAATACTCACAGTGAAAGCTTCTTGACGACGTCGCGGAAGCAATCGTCAGTCGCAATGTCGGGAAGGTCGCGCTCGTAATCGTGGTGGCTGATGGAAATGGGGCTGCCCTCGCGGGGGGCAGGAAGCTTCTTGGATTTGACCCTGATAGGCATAATGAAATACTATCAATGATTAGATGTTTATTAAGGCGTGATGGGCTCAAAGAAGCATATCCTCCGCGGAAATCGTAGGTTGTAGGTCGTGTGTAGAAGTATGGAGTTGTCAAGAGCGTTCCCACGAGCAAGAGTTGGTGTTTTAGGCGACCGGAGAGGTTCTCCCGTCTCCTTCCTCTATTTTGACTTTATCACGATATGAGGGAGGAGAAATGCGGAGTTGAGCTGAGGAAGAGGGGAGGGAAGGAATCACTGGGGCGGTCAACCAATTGCGGGCCTGTGCGCCGTCAAGTCAAGTCGAGTCAAGCTGCCCGTCGATCGGCTTCCGACTTCCAACTTCCAAGGAAATGATGGTATCACGATAGAGAGTGGGAGGTGGGAAAAGGCAACATCTTGGGGGTTTCAGGAGAAGGTGAAAATTGACTAAATAACGCCATCACCAAAGCAGACATACTAGCACAAGAACTGTTGGATCTTTTGTGTCAGCTTAGGCTACGCCGAGCTTAGCGCGCGCCGATGATCCTCTACTCCAATTAGGCATAAGACTGGCGATAGATGCAAAAGAGCGCCAACCACAGAGGCTGGTGACAGTCACGACAGGGCAGTTCTCAAGGGTTCTTGCCACGGTGGGGATAAAGGGTCCCCTGAAAGGTGCTTGGCACCACTAAAACTTGCTTGTCAGTCTTTAGCAGTGTGGATATTGGACGATCTAGACTCGTGAATCAAGATTATCGCGATAGAACTTTGTTACGGAGTATGTTGACTCTATTCAATGATATGTTCGCACGAACTATAGACATGAAGTACAGTAACTGAGGAATACGATATTGCTCCAAACAGGTATTCTTCTTCTAGGCTCTTGCCACAAATCATCTCGTCAGTTGAATAGCTTGGAGGTGGAACATGATACTACGCCTAACCCCAAGGTGTAGGAATTCATGAGTTGATGGAATCCACAAGATTACACAGTCATACGAGGACATACCACAGAACTTTTAGAAAGCATACGCGATACTAGCATTGATCCATAGCTGGATGCTACTGCGCCCAATAGATATGCCATTACGTCGTTTTCTTCATCATATGAGGCTGAGCTGGAGACCGCGACAACTTGTATCAGAAAATGCGCGAGCGTTGACGCTTCTAGAAAACGAAATTGACGAGTCGACCAATAACCGCCTCGCAATGAAAAGAGGTCGCATATCTGGGGACGAAGTCAACAGTCAGCAACGGACCATCTTGAAGCATACCATCGCTCAAAGATCCCCCACATTAGTTTCGCAAACAGACGAACCAGCCAATGAAAGAGCTTCTCAGGTGTAAGCTGAACCGGCAGGGAGATGAGGCTGTTCAAAGCCACTCTTGCAACGACACCATATCAATGCTAAAGTGGAACTCACCGTCTGTTTTGACGGCTCTCACTGGTCTGCTCGTCAAAGATCAGAATTCCCAGTCTCTGGCACTGGACCCAAAAGTCGGAGCAGCTGAGCCTGTTTGACAGCTTACAGCCTTGTTGAGCAGCAAATGGCTGCATTTCGTTGGCTGAGCATGCGTTAGCTTTGGCGAGCGAGTGCGTCCCCCGCCAGATAACCCCTGCAGTGTAACACCAGAGATGAGAGTTCCAATTCGGGAGCTGGATCTGAGCCTCAAACGATTCGATAAAGCTCGCCAAATGCAGAATTTACGCCAAAGGATGAGGTCTCGTGAGATACAAAAGGAACAGACGAGAATGTTCAAAATAGTATTCATCAGACAAGCTCATCGGCTCAAGAACCACTCTCACAACTCAAACCGCCTCCAGATTTCCTTCGCTAGATACGACTTGGACGACTTACACCATGTCTACCACGACTTACATCTCAACAACCACCGCGGTGTCTTCGGCGACCGCAACTTGTACAACAGCAACACCAGACAAATATGGCCGAGTTCCTGTTGATGCGTGCAACTCCAACTATTTCTTCGACCCTAGTTTTGCAGTCAATCTTGCATTTTGTGTGCTGTTTGGTATGACCACCCTCGTTCATCTCGTCCAGGCCATTCTGTTCAAGAAGGTAAGTGTATCAAGAGCATCTAAGAACTAGCAGTCTCTAATATGTCACAGAGATTCTGCTGGGTTGTCATTATGGGTGCAGCCTGGGAAACCATCGCGTTCGCCTTCAAGACGCTTGGAAGTCACCATCAGCAAAACATCATGTACCTCACTTGGGGTCAACTCTTGTTCCTCCTTTCTCCCCTTTGTGAGTTACTTCAGAACATTATCGCCCTCAAATTTTCGCTAACATGATCAGGGATCAATGCATTTGTATACATGGCAGTAGCACGCATGGTATACTTCCGCATGCCCGGTCGAGAGCTTCTTGGTGTCAAGGCTATTCGCATGACACTCCTCTTTGTCTGCCTCGATATTTTTCTCTTCCTGGTCCAAGGAGCTGGTGGAAGTATGCTCTCCAACACCGACGGTGACCAAAACACCATCAACATCGGAATGAAGGTCTACATGGCAGGTGTTGCTCTTCAGCTTGTGGTCGTTCTCATCTTTACTGGCATCACTGCCTTTTTCTACTACAAGCTGCGACAGATCGAGGGACGAAGTATTGGATGCATGAAGTGGCTCATCTGGACCATGCTCGCGGTCCTTATCCTGATTGTGGTATGTTTTTTATCCTCCCATACTCGATTGTTCAAGCTGACATGTTCAAGGTCCGAATCGTATACCGTCTTGTTGAATTTGGTCCTGGTGTCAACGCTCATAACCAACTGCTTATTCACGAAGAGTACCCACTCTGTCTGGATGCTACGCCAATCTTGATCGCCCTCGTATTGCTCAACATCATGCATCCCGGGTTCGTCCTCCGTGGACCCGACAGCGAGTTCCCCAAGCTCTCTCGCAAAGAGAAGAAGGCGCTCAAGCAGCAGAAGAAGCAGGAGAAGAAGCAGGCCAAGGAAGCAAAAAAGGCTCGCAAGGCCGGTGCACAGGAGCTCAAGAGCCTGTCTGTCGATGAACAATCAACCGGTAGCCGTGATATGGTCTAAAGATCTTCGAGCAAGTGTTGTGCACGAGGCGTGTTCGGGTGTTTGGTTTAAAGGGGATTAGCTGGCTCATATAAAACGGACTTGGATATTGACAGGGCAGTGGTATAGCATGGAGTTTGGCTTTTCGTATAGAGCATGTATTGGCAAGCAATAGAGTGGAGGAATAATTATCTTCAATCTTTTTTTTATTTTGTTATCTTTTTTATTCACTTGATCTCATGCAAGCAACGCATCGTGGTACGGTGGATTATTAAAGTGGTGCAGGTTTCGTATAAGATCCGCGGTGAAGATGTGCTAAATGCTAGTCTCTCAAATTAGAAGCAGAAGAAAAAGAAGGTGAAACACCGCCACAACTGCCAGACGATGCTAGTGTCAGCTGATGCACTGAACCTCGGGCGGCTCGATCAAACTGTAGCAGATGAGTCTAAGCTTCGTTACAGAGATATTAGAGTCTGGGCTGTTTCAGTATTTTATGAAGATATGTGGTATTTAATGAATGACGATACAGGTGGTGAAAACGGAAACAAAAAGTCTTGGTAATAGAATATGGATGAAAGGGATGCAAGCAAAAGAGAAAAAAATCCACTAGCGGTCACTAATGCATATGTTATGTTAGTTAGATCGATTTAACAAAGAGGGCATAAGATGTGAGACAGCCTAGACACATGCCAACGTGGCAGAGATGTTTCTCGAAGGGTGTGAGAGTGTGCACAAAATGTCGTAGGAGGCTCCAGGTCCTGAATATGAGATTGGTTGGGAGAACGCATTCAAACATTCCAGACACCAAAGAATTGTTTCCGGTTGCTGTGTCACTCACTTTTAGATTATTTACCTAGTCAAGGAAAGAAAGATGTCATCTCTTCTTTTTCTTCTTCTTCCTACAAACTCTTTACCTTTGACATCGTATTTTCTAGCACAAATCCGTCATCTTGCATTATTCCAATAATATCTTCCTTGGTTTTTTAACGATCGCCCCAGCCATCCCGGGAACACTCCCCCAGCCTCTCTTCTCCAGCTGGGTAAACGGCCGATTCCCTGTTCCCTGATTGGCCGCGAGTCGCCCCAGGAGACACCGTTACAGCGCGCGGATACGCACCCCCTGGCTGCCAGCACTTTAAACGTCGTCGTTCTTGT
This sequence comes from Fusarium torulosum, assembly GCA_900312805.1. Lineage (NCBI taxonomy): Eukaryota > Fungi > Ascomycota > Sordariomycetes > Hypocreales > Nectriaceae > Fusarium > Fusarium torulosum. The sequence continues at coordinate 41,447 of ONZP01000043.1, read as the reverse complement.
TCCTGGTTCGCTCGTGGACGGGCTATAAACCTCAGATCCTGGATTCTTATCTGACAGAGAAGGCGAATCTGGCTTGTGAGGAAATAGAGTGGCAGGGTAAAATTCAGTGGCACCCCCAATACAGAGAGTATTAGAAGTCCAACACAACAAAATCGTCTTTCCTGCTCTTAGCAACCAATTTCAAAGAGACTCAACTACGGATACACGCCAACCCACTTAGACGGACCTTGGGACGACTTTTGAACCGAGCCAAAGAGGCACAGACGCAGACGCAGACGCAGACACCAGCTTCCTCCTTGTAAACTGTTACTTGTGTCACAGTCGCAGGCCCCCCTTCGTTCAAGGGCTTTTTGGTTTCTTCCTCCTTTGATCTCTTCTAACCCAACTCTTAACCCCCTTTGTTCCATCCCATCGTTAGTCTATTGCTTTACTTGTTGGTTACTCATCCCGTGACTGACACATTTGCCCGTGCGCCTTTGCATTTTCCTCTGTCAAAGGGTTCTTCGCATCTCGTGTCTTTCTTCTGTGGTTTGACTCGGTAACTTTTACTCCAGTTTGGATCGACAAACTTACAGCAAAACAACCCGCCCACGATCTTACCTCGTCTAAATTACTTCTCGCTTCAACCTATCGATCGACTGGACCATGCTTATTTGAGATTGGATATCACGAGATCGCAAATCATGACCCGGGCCCATCTCATGGCGCGCCTACCGCCACTTTTCGTCCTCTCTGGCTTCCTCAACTTCGCTACTGGACATGTACTACCGCAACCGACCAAGACAGTCGACTTTCATGAAATCAATGCACTGTCGTATCCTTTCGCTGCCACGGCTGCGCCCGATGACTCGTTTCTGCTACGGCGCCAGTTCAACACCGTTTGTGGTTATATAGGAGGAGATCCAGGACTACCAGCGACTTGTTCAGCTGGCTCACATTGTGTGGTGGACGCTGATCATGGCGCTGTGGGATGTTGTCCTAACGCAGGATCTTGCACGCAGGGCGTGTTCACGAATTGTGTAGATGCCGACAGTGGACCGCAAACAGAGGTGAATCCATACGTTTTCACCTGTAAAGGAAGCAACTCGTGCTACAAAAACAGCTTCGATGGAGGTTTCTTCCAGTATGGATGTGGTTCGACAACTGGTTTGGCTACGAAAGTGGTGCCCACGGCTTCAGGCAAGAGTGCTATTCAACTCACCAGCATAAATGCGCCACTTACAGCTTCGGCGACTTCACTGGCTGAACCGACGACACTGGGAACGAGAAGAAAGACAACGTCGGATTCTTCCACAAACACGAAATCATCGACAACAAAGAAATCAACTACAAAGACTACAGAAACGTCTTCAACGGAATCAAATACAGACTCAACAACAGAGTCAACAGCAGAATCGACGACAGAATCAGAAACCTCAACGGCATCAGAGACCGAAACCGACACCGAAACAGCGAGCGCAACTTCTGGCACCGCAGACCCTTCGTCCACTGACTCCGATGATTCTGCCTCATCGGCAGCTTCAGCGCCTGACACCGACGGCGATGATAATAAGCAGAACACAGGCGCCATTATTGGCGGAACCATCAGCGGCGTTGCAGCTCTCGTCGCACTCGTTGTTCTCGGAATTTGGCTCTGGAAGCGCAAGAAGGGAAATACGCGCCAGGGGCCAGGCGTGAAACCCCAGGTGCAGCACATCGGGTAAGTGTCCCCATGAGTGACCTCGTTTTGACTTTTTAGCAGCTCAACTAACAAAATCTTTTCTAGCCCGCCGTTGGATAATAATCACAATTTTGCTCCAGTGCCCCCTATGCGCGAGACTGATAAAGTGCACCCGCCCCCACCGGTTCCCGTCACCAACCAGCGGACTTTGGATCCGGCGGTCGACCACGACGGACCTTATTCGGAGCCTTGGGATCCTTCAGCGAGCTACGGCTACGGCCACTCGGCGTCGGCTATTGGCGGAGGTGCGCAGATGGAGCATGACGAGGTGCCTCTGACGGGAGACGAAGACTTCCAGTATAATTCTGGACTCGGACGTATCAGCGAAGAGGCACCAAGGCCCGGAACAGCTATCAGCACGCCAGGTCAATTAAGTCAAGTGTATCCTGGTCCCCGCGGTGGAGGCGGAGGACCGCTATGGCAGCAGAATCGTGGACCTGGATGGTTCTAATTGTACATGATTCGGGGGGGAAAGGAAGATGGCACATATACTGGTGGCAAGTGACCAAGTGCAAAGGTCTGTTTGAAGTGTTTTTGGCGTTCTCAGGTCAGCATATGGAGTTGATATCCGGGGTTGCATTGTCATAAAGAAGGGCTACGTAATGAACGGTTCAAGTGTCAGTTAGATAGACGGGCTTCCGCTTGGGTTAATCATGAGACATGATGGCCACACGGTCATGAGGCACTGGGTTCTTCAGTAGATAGTTATGATTCAAAAGATAATAATAAGTGATATTGGCATGAATTCTTGTTTGTTTCTCCAGTTTCGTGATTGGGTGCTTCGCACAGGTTGTGATCTATCAACAACAGCTAAACTGCATTGAAAGCATGATACTTACACAGCTTGGAACCACGCACCGTTTTGCGAGATGGTGCAAATGACGGATTCTTCAATATGCTTACCCTCCTTTGATTATACTATATCATTCGGCTTACCATCATCGAGTCAATCAGGCCCCTATCGACCAGATCTTGACACTAGACTCCTCAAACACTGTCTGAGTACCTGACGAGTCATCAAAGTCCCATCCTCCCGAACAAGTCGCTGCAACTGAGCCGCTCGAATGGAGAGCAGTGCTTCCTACCGGTGCATCATGGGGCTTCCAACTCCATGAGGGATCTACAACGCCAGCCTGGCTGCCAACACCTTCCCACACCGCAACACCGCCATCATGGGTCCCTGCCCAGACCTCGAAGGTTGGAAACTCGGCATGAGGATCGCCAGTGAAGATGTCCACGGTCATCTTTTGCTGAGTAGGTGCGCTTCGACCTCGAAGTGTGCAGAGAAGTTGACCTGTGCCGCGGATGTCATACACGATGAGACCGGAGGCATGACGTTCATTGAGAATGAGGTAGCGACCACATGGGCTCCATCGAACTTGAACGACGCCTTGTCCTCCAATCTCTCCAGGAATGTCATCCGAACGCGGAAGAGGCCAATTGGCGACAACCTTGTTAGAGCGGTGCACATCGTATAGTCCCATCCAGCGCGTCCATGTCCCGGCTGCAATAACAGAACTACCATTGGCATCCACGGGCGATGATGCTAGAGCAGCGACCGTACCCTTCATACCAACTCCACTGCCCTTTGAAATATGTCGTTTAGAGGGGATAGTGGGTATGGTAAGCAGTGGCCCATCCGAACCTGGCCGTGTCATGTCAAAGTAATCAAGACGATTCGTCGAACCAACGAGAAAATGCGACCCTGATGCTTCCCAAAGGATAGACGAGGGTGTAATATACTCCTCCGTTTCACGACGTATTAGTTTATACGAAGCGAGTGGGGCAGAGCGCGATGCAAGGCCATTGTCATCTGGAGGGAAGAGATGGTAAAGTTGAACAGGGTGGTCGCGACATCCGACAAGTACGGTCTGGGTGGCCGGGTCGGCAAGAGAGTAGAAGGGTGCCGCGACGACTGTCTGAGAGGGCTCAGGGAGAGATATTGAAGATTGAGACTCAAGGCGTCGCGGGCAAGAGGCTGATGGGTCGAGTAGATCTTCAGGGAGGACAAAGGTGGATATTGAGTTGAGGGCAGATGATACAATGAGGGACGTTCCGTCTGCTGTCCACTGGGCGGAAGTGTAATAATTTTGCTTGGTAGATGGTTCGTTGTTTATGTCATTTCCATACCGAATAATGGCGTTTTCCGCGATGAGGCTCAACGATGGGGCTTTCTGCTCTTGCGGCTGATCTTGGTCCAGATCATGTTGATCACTCAGCTGCGACTCGAGATGTGAAACAGCTGGTTCAATCGCCGGTTCAGGATCATCCATGGTGTAAGTTGAGTTGAAGGTTGCGAGATGGTGATGGGCGAGAAAATGAGAGCTGGAGTGGATACCCTGGTTCAGCCCGTCACTTACATGTTTCCAATATCACATATGTAGGTACCGCGTAACATTCAAGGGTCCTTCCAAAGTTACATTTGCTATGCAGAAACAAATTCATCAGGATCTCCTTCCTGTAGATCAAACAATTGAGGCCATCGTCAATCCCCGAGAGCCGTTTGTCTCATGTCCCCTCTTCGTAGCAACGTCATATGCATTGGCGCCAAGCCTCAGTAGACAAAGGACCTCCTCAGCGGCCTCCAAGTTCAACCTGGAAGCATCGTGCTGCAGGGTCCAGTCGGTGGTGACACCAAAAGGGCAACTCACGATCGCCGGTTTCCGTCTTGGCAGTTGGAGTTTTGTTTTGTCGTCTCCGGTGAAGTAAAGGTTAATAACCCACAAGATATTATGTCGCACTCTTGTGAAGCTTTACGGTAGTACTGTCAGAGAAACACAAGACTGGTGAAACTCTACCGAAATGTAGACCTCTGCTGCTAATTTGTCACTGCAGCCGGGCTCTGAGGGAGTGGAAACAGAACAATCCAGGGCAGGTGCTCGAAGATTGCCGTTTCGAGCCACCCGCTTTTTAGGTAAGGAAGGTACAGTTCAGTCCACAGTCCTATGCTTAGCTCGGTAAAGTAAAGTGAGGTCAGGAAGGTACGGAGACTAGACATTGTCTGTTCCATCCATCATTTGATTTTATTTGATTGATTAATTGGATCTATTCTCCGACTTCCTTCTCTTCTTCTTCTTTTCTTTTCCCTTCCCCCTTCCTGTTCTTCTCTTATCTTACACCCAAAAACATCCACTTCCACATACCAAGACATCCCGTTTCTTGAAACTTTCTCTTCTTCTTGTCTCAACATTCGCATTTTTCACCAATCATGATCTCTTAGCCTAACTCACCAAGAAAGGCAATTCTATAACCTCGTATCCGACGGCATCCCGAATCCGTTGTGCTGCGAGCCGTACTATACACATACTGTAGCACGCCTTGCTACCCTGCCCCTCCCCGCGAAACAGCCTCGCCCAGAAAGACACCGACTAAAACAACATACGTCACTCCCCAGCAACGCAGGGCGCGCGACCTTCTATCATTTCTCTCCAGTCCAGACCAAGCTACCAGCAGCCAGAACCCAGCACCTGGCACCTGGCACCTAGCACAAGCACCAGCCCGTGCTCAAGCCCAATCTCTAGGCAAAACTCTTTGAGGACCCTGGCGTTTATTCATCTGATCTCGTGATTCCTGACAGTCATTTCTCGTGCTTCCTGGGCTTCTCGTAAGCCTTTCCTCCTTCGCGTCAACTGCTGAGCTGAGCCGACTCATCGTTCATCACCCCGAAGCTGCGCAGCTCTGAATTGATCTCTTGCGTACTTCAACCCATATCCACTATGGACGTTTTTACCCCCACAGACGACCAATGCGATCGGCTTAAGACGCCCTCATATCTTGAGCTCGTTGTGTCCATGTACGACTGCGCAACTCCCTCTAAGTTTGGATTGCTGTTTCTTTTTACTGACCATGATATCGTAGCGTCCTTCTAATTGGCATCCTCGTGTCCTACCTCCCTCAGCACTACCGCATCATTTCCCGAGGCACCTCCGAGGGCATCTCCCCGTACTTCGTATTGCTGGGAGTCACCTCCGCTACTGCCGGCTTCGCAAACATCCTGACTGTTCCACCGTCCCGTGCCGCCATAGGATGTTGCAAGGAGCTTGGCAGATTTGAATGCGCAGCTGGCTTACTCGGTGTTGCTCAGCTCGGTGCACAATGGCTCTGCTTCAGTCTCATGTTAGGCCTCCCATTTTCGAGTCAATTCGTTTCATCAACTAACATTCGTCATTAGCCTTGTTCTGTTTCTCATCTTCTTTCGATATAGGCAAGCCAATGTTCCCCCGGAAGATCTTCGCGGAGATGCACCAAGATGGCAGACCGCGGTCATGGTCGGACTACTCTGTGTTCTTCATGGTCTCATTGTGATTATTCTGACCGGTGTCTTTTTTATTGCCCTTCCTGATCACCTTGTCTTTTGGGCCAACTTTCTGGGCGTCATGGCTACCGTCCTAGCCTGTATTCAATACGTGCCTCAGATTTGGATGACCTACCACCTCAAGCATGTCGGAAGTCTGAGCATCCCCATGATGTGTATTCAGACCCCCGGTGGTTTCTTATTCGCGGGAAGTTTGTTTGCCCGGTTGGGCTGGGAAGGCTGGAGCACCTGGTTCATCTACTTGATCACTGCGTCTATGCAAGGATCAGTTCTTTTCATGGGTGTGTACTATGAGTACACAGCGCGACAGCGCAGTGGACATGGTAGTGGTCACATCGATAGCGCACCTCACTCACCTGTGCAACACTCAAGCGCTCCCCGAAGACCCCCGCCAGGCAGCCGAACCTACTCGGAGGGCTGGGAGCGTGGTCTGCCGGGTCCTTTCACAGGTCACCCCGAAAGGTATGCAGAGACGGAAGAGGATCTCGAGGATATTCAAGACCGCGAAGAGCGTGCCATCCAACGTGAAAGCCAACCGTTATTGAGGCCTGGCGGTATTGGCAACCCTCACCGGACGTACGAAACCACGGAACATTCATGAAATACCTTCACAGTAGCTTAGACAACAAGACGGGCAGGGTTAACAGCGAGCATGAGCATGTGATATGCCACGAGTTCTTCGAATTTTTTAATGGTATTTATCAGTTTCTTATCTAGGATTGCATTTTATTTTTATTAGAACCAACTTTTCTGATATTACATTACCTTCACTCGAGACGTCCGAGATTGACTCATTGGAGACATCAAGCCACTAGGTATGTGTGGGGGGCCTTGATGACTCGAAGTCAGCCTTTTGGCGAGATGATGAATGGCACAAAAGGTGAACCGTAAGCGCTGTTGACTATATCATCAGACGGAAGCGAGATAAGCTCATCTACTACAATGCTGTGTGTGACTGACTTCCTCACTCACTCACTCACTCAGTCGATTTCAGTCAAAGTACGTCTCAGCATCACCAGCTTCAATTTCAATCCTAGGCATTGTCCTAGCCCTGGGCTCCAGCAACAAGCTAACCCAAGGCTAAAGGAGCCCCCCGCCCCGCGGGTGACGGGTGACTCGCATCGCCTGCAAATGCGGGAGTCCTTGCTTCTGAACTGGCCTGCCCCTGTGGGATGCGGTCGATCTCTGATTGGTCAATCTAATATGATGATGTTGGATGAATCATGGCTTGTTCGCTTGATGAACCGTCTCGACTCCCCATGAGACAGGAGGGGGAGGGTCCTGGGACTAGAAGACCAAGGGCATCCAATCCAGTGCCGACAATGAATTAAACCACCATTTCCATTTCCTTCATTCCCATACCATCGGAGCCATTTCTCCTTCTTTCTTCTCTCTTCATTCTCAGACCTATAACTCCTGTATCTCCTTGCTCTTTTTATCCTAACTACCTAGGTTGGCATTGTCTTCCTAAGCATCTGTCGAGTCTCGATTTCCGCCTGAAGCTTTATCGCACGCTCCCCTCGCAAGTCTTATCATCATGGCTATCTACAACTCTGTCCCGCCACCCGAGCAGCAGCCGGCCACAACCACTCCTCCTACCGCCACAAATCTCTCATTGGCGGCTGTTCAGGTTCAGTCACATCCGACGCCAGTCAAGAACTCGGCCATTGATATTGATGCCTGGACTATCTCGGCTCTTCAATCTCTCAGTGTTTCCCCCGTTGCTCGTGGAACTGGTGCCCCGCTGGCTATTCCTATCGATGAAGTCGTTAAGGCTCAGCCTAAGTCTTCTGAGCGCAATGTCAACTTTGACGGTCATGAGGAACCAGCATCAACCCTGAGACGTCCACCTTCTAGAAGGGACAGTCAGCGAAGACGCGAACTGGTTCTGAAGGGCAAGGAGGGGAGTCGCCAGCGACGCCGCTGGGAGAATGGTATGGCACTATGATTGAACTTGAGGAAGCAATTCTTATCTGGATTTGCTTTCTATTACACACTGTTGTACTGATCACTGTGTTCATTGTATTAGACCGCTTGATGCACGTTCCGAATGTTCAACCTCCTTTGCCTTCCGATTACGAAGTTCATCCTACGCATCCCATCCACCGAGTTCCCTACCAGCTCGCTCAGTTCTGGGACCATGGAGTGCGCCAGCGCGCTGAGGACAAGACCGCTCGTCTCCAGGCTGAGCGCAAGAAGCAACAGCTCAAGACAGGTAGCGCCACTGGCCTTGGCGCTGGTGAAGTTCCTCGCGACCTGCGTGAGGCAACAAAGCGCAGCCCCGTTGTGCGCACATGGGTGCGATCTCTGGAGGAACCCGTACGACAATTCCTGGCTAGCCAGCAGGCCATTGCCGAAACACAAGCTGTGGCTGCTGATGAGGATGCGGATAGCGCAGCTGAGCAGATGGACTCCGATGATGAGGAGATTGTTTTTGTTGGTAGGAACGGCGCCATGAGGGAGCTGAAGGAGAAGAAGGCAACATGGAAACATGCGCACCGCGAGGTTTCGCAGGAGACGGTCGATTCAGGCATGGTGTTTGACTCGTTCGGCACTGATGAGAGCGCCGCCTTCAAGTGAGTCTTACCAAGTCAGTGGCAACGTTCACTACTAACTATTTCCAGGCGTTGGCTTACACATGCCATCTCCGATTATTACGGCATTCAATCCCGCTCCGTCAACCTATCGAACCCAACGCGCCGAGTCGTCTACGTTGGGTTAAAGACGTCGCAGGGCATCTTAACCTCGCGAAACTTACCGCGCCCCATGTGGGAAGTCTGTTAAATGGGTTTGGTATTTTGTTATTTCACACAAGGCACCAGGCCTGTTTCTCTACTTTTTTGGATAGCACAACTAGACGTAGAAGCGTAGATGGTAAGCACGGGCACGGACATTGGCATAGGGCAATAGAAGCCATCTCACTGAGCTCGGTGGGCAAAAGTCTGTTGTGCTGCGATGTGATACTGCTTGAATATGCTCGAGACGTGCACAAAACGGGATCGTCTTTCTGCGGTAACTGACGGCTCACACCCATTCTTGGTCCAAGACCCTCGACACATTGTTGAGCGCCCTCCTTCCGCCCATGATTTGGCCATACTTGGAAACCCTTTGTTCTGGACTCATACCCAAAAACTCTGCCAGTCCGAGTTCCCTGTATTCTGATACAAGTAAGCCTGCTATAACTTGTGCTGCGCTGATGTTGAGACCAGCTCGGCGGAGGAACAATTCCCATACCCCATCACGAAAGTCAAGAAACTGCCCAAACTGTCTTGCAGGCGAAGAATAACGAGACATGATAGACAAGGCCCATTTTGAAGCAGTCACCTCCGAACCAGATATCAAAAAGGTTGAGATGCTTGCCCGAAGGCTCGTCGTAAAACGTACGAAATCGGCGTATCCAGCTATATCTGAAGCGGTTGGTGATCCAACATATTCCCCCAGTGGATTTGTTTCAGACACAAGGATGAAAAGGACTTCGTATTTCCCGCTAACAGTTTTCACTCGCTCGCGAAACGGAGTCAAAGTAGTTGACCCAGGAAGAGGTTTCTGTTTCACTTTCAGTATCGTAGTCACAATCAGGCCGGCTGCAGGGCATAGCGATATATCAGCCTCAAAGGATAGTGGTGAAATCACTTCCTTTCTCTGCGCTGAGCCAGAAGACCAAGCAATCGTGTTATACTGAGAGAAGTCTCGGTCGATGAGCTCGACTTGTTGCCAGGATTTCTCTATGTAGGAGAGAATCTCACGACTCAAGCTCATGGAGACAATGTAGCGACAGGTTTCCATGGGTAGATCAACCATTGGCGCAGGAGCCTCCTGTAGCCTTTTCGAGATGTCTTCCTGTGCGTCGGGCAGTACACGTGCATCGTTCGTTTGGGGTAGTATTGTGGATGTTGCTCGAGCTTGAGATGAGCTGCTTGTTGTTTTCAACTTTTTCGGATGCCGCAGATGTATAAAATTTGTCAATAAACTGCCAGCAGCACTCGGATCATCAGCTCCAAGCAAGAGACTTTCTGATTCATTGTCGACTTTGCGTCTTAGGCTTTGGCGTCGATAGCCTAATAAGTCATCCAGAGACGGTGTAGCAAGAGACTTGTTGGTAGTGTTTGTTGTTGAAGAGATAATGTCAAGGTTTCTCTCCGGGGCTGCTAATGCGGCCATCTTGGTAGAGGTAACATCAGGCTCGAGTTCTTCATCTGCCAAAACCTGGAGCACTGATACTCCATGTCGTATGTTTACATAGTTTCGGCTGCATAGTTGAGGAAGCTGCAAGCTGAGTAATTCTCTACTATTCGGCCCCAATTGAATCGCCATCTCAGTCAATGAAACTCTGCCGCTTCCATTTGGAACTGGTGTCCATCTCAGTGATGCCTCCAGACGATGTAATCCGTCATAACATGGAAGATGGAAGAGGGAGGTGTCTGTTTGTCGTAGCCATATGAGCTGTTTCTTGGGGTCCGTTAAACCATACCATTCAGGATCAGGTATATAAAAATCGGCGGCCGGTATTGGCAACCGTAATAAAGCGTCTGATGGGTTCAATCGCTCTTGTTCTAGTTGTCGATTCGTCTGATACAGTTTGTCGTCTAAAACGGCCTGGAATGCTTCTTCGAAAAATCCTCCCTGCTGAGTTGGAGATTCACATGTTTGGTCACTATTTATGAAATCAGATGCCAAATTTGCTGTCAGATAGTTTAGCACCATAGTAGAGCCAGGGCTGGACGCCAATAGTGGTACATCCAGTTTGAGATCTGAAGGTCTGGTAGATGCTGAGCCTAGAAGCACAGCCTTGGCCGTTGGAGGAGAGCTAGGCATAGTCGAAGAGGCCACAGGCTCGGACTCCATGAAACCATTTTGTATGTTTCTTTCCAATTCCCTGATCGTGGTGTTCACAGGACTACTTGGATCTGAGGTTATATCGATGACCATGACCTCGGGGCTTGGCACAAAAACTTCGTCTAGTTCAGAGGCTGGAGACAGTGGACAAGACATTGGTTCGAAATGTGCACGAGGCTGCTATCACGACGTCAGATCAAATTTCCAGCCAGTTGATCTTGACTCACATTTCCCAGCAAGAATATCTCTCGAACCTGTTCAGGGGTACAAGTCTTCTCAAGCATGTTATCTTGGTGTAGCATAGCTAAGCCCTGTTCAAAACCTGCAGTCTCGACGGCTTCGAGCTCTCGAAGGGCTAGTGATTGCCATCGTGATACAGTAGATGGGAATTCGAGGCCTTCATCGCTCCTATTACTGACATGACTCAGAGGAAGCCATTGAGTAAGGATGTTGCAAGTGGTGGCGAGTTGTATATCATTCAGATATTGTATCATTTCCTTCTCTATATCGTACCCTGTATCCATCGTTTCGGGAGGAAGCCGTAATTGTTTAGTTCGCTGTAAAAAGGGTAAGATGGAATAAGATGTAACATCTGGGTCAGTAGCAAGGTCGTAATCTTCATAATTGGCGAGTGGCTCTGTTGGAACTTTTGGGCGAGGGAGAGGTCTGGCTGTAAGGCCTGGTTGACGAACTAACCCATCGACCTCTGTTGGCTCTGCAGTTGCTTTAAGTTGTCGAATTTGATCACAAAATCGGTACGGTGCAGCTCGATGATCGCAAAAGCAGTGCTGTTCAAGAGCGTAATTGATGACATCTCGGTTTTTGATAGTCGAGGTTGTTGAACTCATATTGATGAGCTAGAGCACATGCCATTGCATAGTAAAAGAACGAAATAAAGTACCTACATACAGTAAACATCGTGCAGGTAGATGCATGCTCTGGATTTCATGATTTGAAGTTTCATCAAAGATTGCGCGGCGAATTCTCCTTTACTCCTTCCTTAACAAGCTCTTCCTCCATGTTTATGTTTGTGAACTACTATCAAGGTAGGCACGATAGGGTAAAGAAAGAGCTTTGGCCCATGAAGAGTCTAACACTAAGGTACTTGACTGATAGGAATTCAGCACCATGCTGGTACTTCAACATGAGTTGTCTGATTTCTTTCTCAATTTATGAATCGAAATATGCATCATAGATAAATGTGATATGTATGTAGACCAGTCTGATCTACTTTGGTGTAGGTTACGACTCACAGCAAATGCCCCACTAAAAGCGGCATCCCATTCCAGATGGAAGAAACCCCCACTCCGTCCGCTGTAATGGATCCGTCCTAACTCCGGGGGCTAGTGACGCACCTGAACCTGGAGACGACCTGGAGACGACCTAACCACAGCTGAAGTTACATGGAGCTCCTTGTATAGCTCTTATCGTGAGCCAAACAACATCAATTCTATTCTTCTCCCTTACATGCACCGGTCACATTTCATATGAATAGCACAGAATGGCATATGTCGCACCAATTCATCGCGCCACAAGCATCCGCCATGCGCTCAGAGCGAATGTGCTTTCTCCCGATATCGACGACTTGGTTGTAGCGTAAGAGCTCCAACGCTTCGATGACGCCTTGAGCATATGCTAATTGGGGCTTCACAGCAAAGCGAACCGACTCGAGATATGGCGTCTTACGGAAGAGGGCCTGATATGCCTGCAGACCAAACTCATTCATGGCACAATATCGATGCTGCAACGGTTGCGACCCAAAGGATCCGAGACCGATCTCTTGTTCGTCGGAACTGATAGGCTTCACTACTTCAACCTCGTCTGGAACCCCTTGACGAAGCAACTGGAAACTATCGAGCGAGTAATCGAAGATATATCAGAACCATATATGCGGCATTCTCAAAGTCAGAACAAATGCTTAGTGGACCCAACTGGACGATTTTTAGCCATGCACCTCTGGGAAGGAGTGCTGAATGTTTTTAAGCTTCCCACGCGCAAAGGCTCTACCAACAAGCTCGAAGTGCTTGATCAGGTCAGGCTAACGGAGCTATACATGAAAGCAAGCACTTTCCTTCACAGCCGGACCGGCCACCCGACCATTGCCTTTCTATACAAGACACAGATGGAACAAGAGGAAGCCCGGTTGGCCATATATAGGTTAACCCATGACGACAAAGGCAACAGTGTATCAAAATTCGACCCTCATAAAGATAGAGAGCTCGACGTTGTCATTCCCGATCCTTACGCTTCCATGCTCATTCCTGTACCACTAGACGAGGAAAAGCGATACCATGTGCGCAATACTGAAGGAGCCAAGGCACATTTGGGTGGTCTTCTCGTTATGGGAGAGACTCTCCTCACATACTACGATGGTTTAACACATAGAAGTGTATCATCGGGGCTGAAAGAGCCGAAAATATTCGTGGCTTGGGCCGAGTACGATGGCACGCGTTACTTGTTGGCCGACGACTATGGTCGACTAGATCTCTTGACTATTGAGACAAGCCTTGAATCCACTGGTGTTGTGGTGACGGGTATGACACTCGAACCTTTTAAGACAGACAACTCTCTTGCTATTACCTCGAGAGCCTCTAGTCTGGTTTATCTTGGCGATGGTACCCTATTTGTTGCCTCGCATCACGGCGATTCACAGCTTTACCAAATTGATGTGGAAGCTACCACAGCCACGCTGGTCCAGTCTTTCTCGAACAATGCCCCAATCCTAGACTTTTCCATTATGGATATGGGCAATCGAGAAGGAGATGCTCAGGCTGGCAATGTCTTCTCGTCTGGTCAATCGAGAATTGTAGCAGGCTGTGGCGCATACCGTGATGGAAGTCTCCGAAGTATTCGAAGTGGTGTTGGTCTTGAGGACAGAGGCGTCCTTGATGAGCTTTCAGGAACGAAGGGTTTGTTCACTCTTCGTTCGTATGGCTCTGACCTGGTAGACACCTTGGTTGTATCATCCATCACCGAGACGAGAGTCTTCAGCTTCGACCATGATGGCGGGATCGAAGAGATATATTCTTTCCAAGGCATGGCGTTGGACAGTGAGACGCTGTTGGTGTCGAACCTTGGCAATGGACAGCTTCTTCAGATTACCCCTAAGTCGGCTGTTTTGCTTGACCCTGAAGGCGGTACGACAATCACCAAATGGGATGTCCCAAACGGCAAGACAATAACGAGGGCATCAGCAAACAGCAAATGGGCGTTACTATCAATTGATGGAACAACACTTGTTTCACTGAATCTCTTACAGAACTTGGCCGTCAACGCTCAACAAACTCAGAACAACACCAGCTCACAACCTGACCAGATATCATGTATACACGCTGCCCGAGATCCACCAGATCTTGGAGTAGTCGGCTGGTGGTCCTCAGGTCAGATATCACTAATCGACATGGCTTCATTAAAGCCGCTCCACGGAGAGTCGATGAGGCAAACCGAGGATAGTGCCTCGGTCCCACGAGATATTGCGCTTGTACAACTTCATCCCCATGATATATCTGGCCCCACACTGCTGGTCGCGATGGAAGATGGTAACGTGGTCACATTCAACGTGGCCGTCAGGGGATTCGCGGTTTCTGGCCGCAAAAGCGTGACTTTGGGTAGTAACCCTGCCCGTCTGCACATACTCCCTCGAGAAGACGGCACGTCAACCGTCTTCGTGACTACTGAGCATGCCAGTTTGATCTATAGTTCTGAGGGACGTATCATATTCTCGGCCACAACCGCTGATGACGCCACGTTTGTTGCACCTTTTGACTCTCATGCCTTCCCAGACTCTGTTGTCTTGTCGACAGACCAGCACATCCGGATTTGCCACGTTGATCGGGAGCGCCTCACCCATGTGAAGGCCCTTCCTGTCAACGAGACTGTCAGACGGGTGGCATACTCACCAGGACTCAAAGCATTTGGTCTAGGCTCAATCAAGAAAGATTTAGTGCGCAACGAGGAGGTTGTTACAAGTTCATTTAGGCTCGTCGATGAGATAGTCTTCAAGGAACTCGGATCGCCTTTTCTACTGAATGCCTCAAGCACCTTGGAAATGGTTGAATGTGTTATTCGAGCCGAGCTTCCTGACGTTGGTGGAAACCCTACTGAGCGATTCATTGTCGGCACTGGTTTTATCAGTGACGGGGGAGTGGAGAATACAAGTGGTACTCTAGGCCGTATCTTGGTCCTTGGAGTTGACGCAAATCGTCAAGTCTACCAGATCGCTTCTCATAATTTGAAGGGGCCTTGCCGCTGTTTAGGAATGATTGGCGACAATATCGTGGCCGGACTGTCCAAGACCGTTGTTGTTTATAGTTTTTCACAGGATACAAGCAGTTCTGGCTCGCTTCAGAAGCTTGCTGCTTACCGTCCGTCAGCGATCCCTATAGACCTCGATGTATCTGGCAACATGATTGGTGTGGGCGACCTGATGCAGTCCCTAGCTCTTGTCGAGTTCATCCCTGCACAAGATGGCAACAAGGCAAAGCTGGAGGAGCGAGCACGCCACTTTGAGCCTCTATGGACCACAGCAGTCTGCCATATTGAGGGCGAGAGGTGGCTAGAGGCAGATTCTCAAGGCAATATTGTCGTACTTCAACGGAACGCGGATGCTCCTACAGTGCAAGACCGTAGCCGGCTTGAAATTACCAGTGAAATGAGCATCGGGGAACAGATCAACCGTATTCGAAAGCTCCATATCCCAGCAGCAGAGAACAGTATTGTTCATCCCCGGGCATTTCTCGCTTCAGTAAGTGCCCCTGCATGTTAAACCACGATACTTGAACTAACATCTACCAGGCCGAGGGCTCGCTGTACCTTTATGGGGATATCGCGCCTCAGTACCAGGATCTCTTGATGACATTCCAGTCAAGGATGGAGGAGTACATTCATGCGCCAGGAAACATCGAGTTCAAGCTATGGCGTTCCTTCCGTAACGACAATCGGGAGAGCGAAGGGCCTTATCGCTTTGTAGATGGGGAGATGGTAGAGAGGTTCTTGGATATGGATGAAGGGAAACAAGAGTTGGTTTGTGAGGGACTGGGTCCGAATGTCGAGGATATGCGCAGCCTGATTGAGGAGTTGAGGAGGATGCACTAAGTCTTCCTGCAGAGGCAATGCCTTACTTCCCTTACTCATTGCGGTTGTCTGGGGATGAGGGTTGTTAGCTGGTTAATAGCTGTCAAGGACGAATGGGTCAAAGGCGATTGGTCAAAGGCGATGAAGTCATAGAGATATTAAAGGAAAGTCCACTGAAACGCTTCTAACGTGGATATCGACTCCAAATGTGTTGGATCGGTAAAACCACAATTTTTACTATATAATTCAGATTGTGATTTCATTACCATCATCGAATATTATGTTCATGGTTCTTGTCAAGGCGAAAGCTGGTAAGGCGAAAAAGAAACCCAGATGCCCGGAATAGATCGGACTCCCCACCCGAAAGTGACCGGACCAATAGTGAGCCTCCAATTTCCGAGCTCAAGTCGAAGTGGAAGCCTGAGGCCACATTTTGCAGCCAAAACTTTCGGCAAAGCATCATCAGCCGATTACCACCAAGGAAAAGACCTCAAACCTACCCTTCGACGCCCTCATCTTTCGCAACGCCACACCCTCCGATCCCTCACGATGGCGACCCTCGCGACCGCTTCTCGTCTCTGCCTGCGCACGGCTGCAAAGCCCGTCGTCCCTGCTGTGCGCGCCCTCAGCACCACCGCCGTTCGCCCCGACAGCGCGTCCGCCTCCGGATACTCCAGCCCCTTCAAGTTCCAGGGAGAGACCAAGGGCTCCAAGATCCCCGACTTCGGAAAATATGTCTCTACCGGTCCTGAGAGCAAGAACAAGCTGTACTCTTACTTCATGGTTGGCGCTCTCGGTGCCGTCAGTGCCGCTGGTGCCAAGAGCACAGTTCAGGGTGGGTAAATCCAGAACAACACTCGGTGTCTTGCCATTGGGTTGCAATTGGCATTGTAACTTTATAGCAGGACATTCGGGATGGTCAATTGATGATTGCTGACGATGGAATGATAGAGTTCCTGGTCAACATGTCTGCTTCCGCCGACGTTCTGGCCATGGCCAAGGTTGAGGTTGACCTGAGCTCTATCCCCGAGGGCAAGAACGTGAGTTGGAATATGGTCTAGCATATCGAGACAACATTGCTGAGTGGCTTTTCAGGTCGTTATCAAGTGGCGAGGCAAGCCCGTCTTCATCCGACATCGAACCCAGGAAGAGATCGACCAGGCAAACAAGGTCAACATCTCTTCTCTCCGAGATCCCGAGGAGGACAGCGCCCGTACCAAGAACCCTGAGTGGCTTGTCATGTTGGGTACGTGAACTCGACAATTCTAGAATGGCATTTTTATCCATATACTAACGACTCCCCAGGTGTCTGCACCCACTTGGGTTGTGTCCCCATTGGTGAGGCCGGTGACTACGGCGGTTGGTTCTGCCCCTGCCACGGTTCTCACTACGATATCTCCGGCCGAATAAGAAAGGGTCCCGCCCCTCTCAACCTCGAGATCCCCGAGTACGACTTCCCCGAGGATGGCAAGCTGATCGTCGGTTAAGCGGACGATGTAAGAGTATATCTTTCATAACGGAGCAAGGAGGAGGGAGCGAATTAGAATGGAGGGTGGACCAAAGACCACAACACACACTCACGCACATGCCCATACCGAGGCCCCTGGGTGGGCGCAAGTTTGCTGTTTCTTAGACGTGGCCTTTCTGTCCATTTGTATAAAAATAAAACGTCCTAGGAAAAGTTTCAGTTGACAGGCTCAGAGAGAGGGGCTGAGGGGGTGACAAAGAGTGGGAAAGTGCAAGATGCGTACTCGTTTGCGAGACGTTGTACTAATTGAATTTCATTGCGTTTATGTTCTAACGATACATCAATCCGTGAACCACGGGAACCGACATCGGATGTCCATGGCGAATCTTGGGATTTCAATCGGATAACAATCATTTTACGCACTGCTTGGTAACTCGTAGTTGAACAGCCCTTGTAAATCCGGGGGAATCGTGGATGACCAACATGGCTTACCATATGATATCAAGAACCATGCATGAGCAATAATGAGATCAAGAATTTGTGTTGGGGATGTTCATGTTAGGCTTTGTGATATCTACTCGATATATCATAATCCATCCGTTTCCACTGCCCGAATCTATCAAAGCAATTCTTTTATGCGCAACTCCATCAGAGTCGAGCCACCACCACCACACATAATCATGAGAAGAAAACGTTTAGTCATGAACGGACACTGTAAGCTTTTGATTCTATACCTGACCCAGTCCGAACTCATTACATTTTATCTTAATGGCCATGTCCATCGTCCTCCCTCTGCTCAGGATCCAACTTGATCAGGGTATCGATACGCATGATGCTGATGCAAGCCTCGACGGCACTCTTGAGCTGTCGGACCTTGCTCATGCTAGGCTCTAACACACCGATCTTAATCTCATCAACAACCTTGCCCTTGGCGAGGTCCAGGCCGTAGTTCTTGTAGCCCTTCTTTCGTGCAATGGTCTTCTCGTCCTCGCTGCCATCTCCCTCTTGGATACGCTGCGACAGGGCGTGCCTTGACCGAAGTTGGGCAGTGAGCTCTGCGGCGTCCTTGGCAGCGTTGACAGCAAGGGTCTTGGGAATAACAAGGAGAGACTGGGCGAACTCGCCAATGGCGAGCTGTTCTCGGGAGCCGACGGTGCCAGCGAACTCCTCGAGGTAGATGTGCAGAGCAGTCTCGACGGCACCACCACCGGGAACAATGCTGCCACTCTCGAGTGTTCGCTTAACAGCGCACAATGAGTCATGGACGGATCGCTCCATCTCATCGAGGGTGAAGTCGTTGGGACCACGGAGAATGCAGGATGCGGAGGGGTAGGCCTTGGTGCCCTTGACCAGGATGCACTCATCATCAGAGATACGCTCCTGGACAACCTCCTCGGCATATCCCAGGCATGAGGGGTCAAACTTCTCATCACCGTTAAGATCAGAGAGTGTGCTGAGCATGGTAGCACCAGTTGCCCGTGCAATTCGTCGGAGATCCTCCTTCTTACATCTTCGCACACCCATAGCGCCCTTCTCAATAAAAGTCTTGAGCACCAAGTCGTCAATACCCTTCGTTGTGAGAATGACGTTGGCGCCAGCCTTCAAGATCATCTCAACTCGGTCGAGAATCATGCCTGACTCGCGAGCTCGGATCTGCTCAAGCTGTTGAGGGTCGTCAACAGTGATCTGAACACCAAGCTTCATGCGCTCCTTCGCCAAGTTCATGTCCAGAACAGCAATCTTGGCATCCTGAACTCGTGTAGGCATGGCTTGCGAGGCAACAGTGCAGTTCAAGGCGTAACCCTTAACAAGGACAGACTCGAGAATGCTCTTGCCGTGGGCCTTGAGGATGTTGACAGCCTTGACGGGGTACTTGGTCTCGTTTCGGTTGTTGGTAGACTTAACGGCCTGCATAGCATCGACAACCATGTTGGAGAAGAATTCTGAGTCGGCTCCAATGATCTTGCTGGACATGGAGGTCTTGGCAATGTTGATGAGGGACTCACGGCCAAGATCATCAACCTGGATGCTAACATTCTCGTTGAGGTACTTGATGGCCTCTCGCAGGGCAAGTCGGTATCCAGTAATAATGGTAGTAGGGTGTATCCGGTTCTTCATAAGCTCGTTTCCACGACGTAGCAGCTCAGCAGCAATGAGGACAACAGAGGTAGTGCCGTCACCGACTTCCTTATCTTGTTGTTGCGCAAGGTCAACGAGGATCTTGCCGGCAGGATGCTCGACGTCGAGGAGGCTGAGAATCGTGGCACCGTCGTTGGTCACAGTAACATCCTAGTATAAAGTGTGAGATATAGTCGAAGCGCGGGACGAGGGCTAGTTTGCATACACCAATATCGTCGACCATCATCTTGTCGAGGCCGCTGGGACCGAAGGAACTCTTAACAACATTTGCAATCGCTTGTGTAGCAAGGACTGAGAACTTGTTAGTACATGTAATCTATATGTGAAATACCAATATCAAACACGCTCATGCCTCCCCCCACTTCCCCTAACATGTAGCAAAAGGCGGGAAAAGACCAAGATATAGATATATAGACATACCGTTCTGGTCTCTAATATCGGAGCCAGAGATCTTCTGGCCACCCAAGAAAAGGGTGCCGTTTCGAGGCTGCTCAAATATGGACGTCATGGCTGCAGCTGTTGGTAGTTGACGTGGAAAGGCGGCTTCGTCAACGTGGGGATGGAGTCAGGAAATTCTACCAGCAGGCTACCGTACGCAGACAGAAGCTGTGAAGCTCCATTATGCCCCTCGACTGGACTTTTTTGTCGGAGGCTTGTGTTGTTCCGGCGCCGACTAAAATATGGAGGTGTGGTACGCTATCGCACTTGAATTTGCTGCGGGCGGCGCTGTGCTAGGTGTGCTGTGCTGTGCTGTACGACAGCGATAGCCAGGGCGTCCAGTAGGTCGGGGACCCCACCCAAGGTGACAGCACAGGCCATCCCCAACAGCGACCCCTACCGCAGCTGAGCGGCCCCTGTTGCAATTGGCTGATAGGGCATTGGGCCTGAATTTTGGACTAGATTTCTAGTGCCGTGAGGTGCGCGTGCCCCTCCTTCCTGCTTGACTCTCTCCCTTGACTGCGGGGCACAAGTCACATCCGACGTTTACTTCGACTCATACTCCGAAGCCTTTCTTCTCCCTCTCCTCCCCTCAAAGATAACGTCGCTCTTCTGCTTCTCGTATTCTTTAAAGGCGCGCAAGCCACTGTTCGGTTGCCTCGAAGCTTCTAACCTGCTCTTTTCATTTCTACCAATACCTTCCGATCAACGCCCAATTACCACACCAAGATGGAGGGTGCCGCCGAACAGTCCAAGAGCGCCTTGAAGAAGGCCGAGAAGCAGGCTCGTTTCGCTGCTGAGAAGGCTGCCAAGGCTGCTAAGCAGACCAACCTCCCCGTTGTCGGTGGAAAGAAGGCCGACGAGATCATTGGTATCACTGTGTCCAAGGCTGACAACTTTCCCCAATGGTACCAAGAGGTCGTCCTCAAGGCCGAGATGGTCGAGTACTACACCGAGATCTCGGGCTTCTTCGTTCTCCGTCCTCTGTCCATGCACATCTGGAATGAGATCCGAAAATGGTTCCAGTCCCATATTGAGGAGATGGGTGTCGACGAGACCAACTTCCCCATGTTCCTGAGCTCCAAGTCACTCGAGAAGGAGAAGGATCACGTCGAAGGCTTTGCTCCTGAGCTTGCTTGGGTTACCAGGGCGTAAGTAACCCCACATACCACGAACATCATTTGAGACTCCAACTGATCATCTTCCAGCGGTGATAAGGACCTCGAGGTTCCCGTCGCTGTTCGCCCTACTTCCGAAGCCGTCATGTACCCCTACTATTCCAAGTGGATTCGCAGCCACCGAGACCTTCCGCTCCGTCTCAACCAGTGGAACTCGGTCGTTCGTTGGGAGGCCAAGCAAACAACTCCTTTCCTACGAACTCGTGAGTTCCTCTGGCAGGAGGGTCACACTGCTCATCTGACTGAGGAGCTTGCTGGTGCTGAGGTGCTAGAGATCTTGGAGCTTTACGCCGGTGTATACGAGAAGCTCCTTGCTGTTCCTGTGGTTCGGGGTCGCAAGACTGAGAACGAGAAGTTCGCTGGTGGTTATTACACCACCACAGTAGAGGGTTACATTCCTTCTAACGGCCGTGGTATCCAGGGAGCTACTTCTCACGCCCTTGGCCAGAACTTCAGTAAGATGTTCGACATCACTGTTGAGGATCCTCAGAACAAGGGCTCTCACATTCATGTCTGGCAGAACTCTTGGGGTCTTTCTACCCGTGTCATTGGTGTCATGGTGATGATTCATGGTGATGATAAGGGTCTGGTTCTTCCTCCCCGTGTCGCCAAGACTCAGGTCGTCATTGTCCCCGTTGGCATCAACAAGAAGACTACCCCTGAGGAAAAGCAGAAGCACGAGGAGCAGGTGGAGGAAATCCGAACCAGCCTGAAGAAGGCCGGCGTTCGCACCGTTGCCGACTGGCGAGAGGGTTACACTCCTGCCTGGAAGTTCAACGACTGGGAGCTCAAGGGTGTTCCTCTTCGTATCGAGTTTGGCCCCAAGGATGCTGCCAAGGGTGTTGTCAGCACTGCCCGACGTGATACTGGTGAAAAGGGAGAGGTTTCCATGACCGAAGTCGCCACCAAGATTCCTGAGCTTCTCGAGACTATCCAGAGCGACATGTACAACAAGGCCGAGAAGTCTTTCCGAGAGCACCGTCTCCAAATTACCAAGTGGGAGGAGGTTCTCCCCGCTCTTGACAACAAGAACGTTGTGCTCATCCCCTTCTGTGGTGCGCCCAAGTGTGAGGACCGTATCAAGGAGCTCACTACTCGCGAGGATCAGCCCGATGTCCCTGAGAACCAGAAGCTTGCCACTATGGGCATGAAGAGTCTGTGCGTTCCCTTCGAGCAGCCCGAGGGTATTGTCGCTGGTGAGACCAAGTGCCTCAACCCCGAGTGTGAGGGCAAGGCCGACAAGTGGACCATGTTCGGACGAAGCTACTAAAGAATTTGTATGGATTTTCTAAGTCAGGGAGCGGGAAGGCGTTGGACTGGCATGTTTATGATACACCAGTGGATTGTTTATGGCTTGACGTCAATGCTATTATATCATGAAAATGGGATGGGGTCGGTCACGGATTTTGAAAGGTAGAAAAGAAGTTAGATCGTAGAGATGATATTTATAGAAATCTCGTGGTCTGACTCTGGCTCTATCCATCGCCTTTTGGTAGTGCTATGGCATGTGTCGAGTGCTTAACACCAAGCAAATTTCTCGCTAGCAACCCACTCGACGTCTTGATCAGAGTCCTTTCCGAACCATTGCAAGCTGGAAATACTGTCGTTTTCTCTCACAACAAACTTAGTTCCCAAGGATTGTATATCTTCCGCGGTCTTTCTCACACGATCCTCGGGGTTCCAAATTTCGACTTTAGAGCATGACCACTCCTTGGCTGTTTTCTGGGCCGAGCTAGCGATAGCCTGGATACCCTTTGCAAGTGCCTCATCTGAGATATTCTCATCCTCAACCACCAGGCGGATAATACGAAGGATGTTCTTCTCGGGCTTGTCGAGCATGCCGTAAAAGCTGCCGGTCCAGACAGCCCAGATCCTCGAATTGGGGGCGTCTGGTGGAGTGTATACAGCACCGTGAACTGTAGGTGTACGAGAGAAGATGTGCTTGCACATGAAGTTCTCTCGGTGAATATGCCATCGAAGAGTGGTTGCGTCGGGAACAACAACGGCTCTAGATTGCGAAGATGGTGATGAGATTCTTACTCGAAGGAGTTCCTCGTCTCGAGCTGCGAGATCTGAGATATCATCAAGAGGGATAGGCTTTACGGACGCATCCACGATGGAGTCGGCTTCGGCGACAGGAAACTCAAGATGGCTGCTTTCGAAGGGCTTCCATCCAACAGCGTTGTAGAACTTGGGGCCTACATCTGACCAGAGGACAGAGAAGTCGGCATCCCCTTCGTTCTTTTGCTGTCTGCCTCGCAACTCATCCGCCAGCAGAGACATCATCTTACTGGCATATCCCTTCCCACGACACTCAGGAAACGTGAAGACGCTGGCTACACCATGAGCAGTTCCGTCCCTCACATGGCCATCCTTGCTGGAAACGAGAGCCCTCTTCTTGTACGTCTCACAAGATGAGAGAATAGGTCTGTCATCTGGCTTCATGTTACCATCAGTCAAGATCCAGCTCGTTACACCACCACCTCGGGCGAGTGGAGCCTCCAAGTTGTTATGCTCTCGAGCAATGTAGTCGTCCATAGTCAGAGCGGAGCCCCAGTGAGGTTGAGTTCCTTTCCATATTCGCTCTCGTTCAGAGTCAGTGGGGTGTGTAAGAATAAGAGATGGGGAGGAGACGGAGGGGAGGTTATCGTGGGATGCCATTGTGAGATGGTGTAGTGATGTTTTTTCAGATAGGTGTTTTATTTATGTGTTCGTAGGCTTTTATGAGTTTTTGGTAAGGAACAATACTCTAACTAAGATAGAGGTATTTTACTTATACCTGATGAATGCCAAGATAATGCTCCAGCTCACCCACACCGGCGCGCCCTTTGGAGACGGCCCCGCATCGGCGGTGGGCCTGATCGCTACTACCCTGGACACACCGGGTGAGTCTTACAACGCAAAGTGACCGAAAAGGTCAAAGAGATTCATTCGATTTGGTAATAATCAGATGGTCGCGTTTAGATATAGGCTATAATGTAGGTCTCATTACCTTATTCTGTTCTATAAGTTATCCTTCTAGGCTTGCGGGGACATGTTTGGGGTAAGTGTAAGCTTAAACATTGAACAGCTTTTCGAAAGTTGGAGTCTGTACAATGTGGAATGAACTGTCTCCAGATCTATTAATTAGTGGCTATACTGCATAGTATGAGACAAATCAGATCACGTCTCGTAGAATTACTATAAGATACCCATATCTCTATTATTGTATCGAATACTATTTGTTATTTATACTTCTCTTTCTCTCTTTCCGCTCTGGTCCTGACAGATAACACTAGTGGGAGCAGAAGCAGTGTTTGCTCACCTCAGCCTAGAGCCTATACATACTGGCTAAAAATATAGGAATACAGATGTATTTAACACATTATCAACCTTTTTTGCCATCCTATCAGAGTGGTAATAGCAGTGTAGCTGAAGGACATACTGAACCATAAAGAGCTCCAGTGGTGGGGTTGACACTGACAGACGCAGCTCTCCCCTACAATGAGGGGCATTTTATGAAAACCTCCAATTTATATCCTACAACTAATACAGCCGACACCTGGACCATACATCATGGCTTTACCGCTCCCCTCAGGGCTGACCCCCTCCGAGGTCTCTTTTCTGTGTGAAATGGAACTTGTCACTGTCGTGCCTCGCCAACGTCTCGAAAGCATTGATCTTCTAACGGTGAGCGCGTCTCAGAGCGCGTCCACAAGCCTCGACGCTGACCTGCAACACAGGGCACAACACCTACCCTCCGACCACCGCATCGAAGTAATATACCATTATGGCTAGCCATTCTCCTTAAGAAGCAACGTCGTGCCAACATTGTTCCTCCACCATGGCTGCATCCCGATTCGTTGCGCGATGTCGTCTTTCACGAAACAAAAGTCGATCCTAAAGGCTGGGCATCACCGCCTCCACCACCTGTGCGAGCAGACAGCCAAGGAAATGCTAGGAGGTTAAATCCTTTCCTGCACGACGAGACGGTTCTGTCGCCGCCGTTTCTTCCGTCTTGCACATCAGATGCCCCTTCAGGCTCCCTACCATACCATTGGTTCGAAGTTGCTGAGATGCTCCTGGCGCATGCCTCAGACGATATCGCGTCCTCATCGGAAGTTCGTTCGCTACTACGAGATCTACAAGAAGTTAGAGCTGCAAAGATGCGCTCTAGTACTGCTCAACTCGAGGGTGGAGTCGACGGTGTCATGAGCTTGCGCGGAGTAGGAGCTATGGAGCTTGCAGAGAGCAGAGGATTTGTCATTGGCGTTGTCGAAGGCGTGAGGAAACTTGGCGCAAGCACGGAAACATCGCGGAGAGAAGAGGAGGAAGAAGGTGGCGGACAAGAGTCGGATGAACCGAGTGACGAAGATATGGGACTATGAGCCCCCATCCAGGCCATGAGCGAAGAATTACGAGTTCACGAAAACGAAGTGAAGCATATGAGGCGCAAGATTTGAAGAGACGACGTGTAAGTCGAATATTATTCTATACCATGTCTATCGAGTTCCAGTCTAACAGTTATTCAAAAGTTGAACCTATTCTTTTAAACTCCTTGAAAACACCAAATACAAAACAAAACGAAAACGGTTACTTACTATTCCGTTGAAGCCATTTGAGCAAGGGCCAGCCTGTGCTTAGCAATGCGTGTGGGATGAAGTCGAAGGCTCCCGCCAGCAGGAGGCTGTAGTTCAGGTGCCAGCACCTCCCAACCAGAGCCCTGCATCAACACTCCCATATAATCCTGGCGCATGTCAATATTCATCTCTTCTAAATAACTTTCCGGGTTCGCCGCTGCTTCGTTCAAAAGCTCCTCTGCCTTAAAATACTGAGACCAGGCCCTTTGCCATGCTGCATGACACCTGTGGCAGTGTCTCCCAGGGTTGTGAGTACAGCCATGGACCTTGGCGCATTCAAACCCGACAGCGTGATACTGTTCATACCAGTCATAGTGGGGACGAGGCCTCATACCAGAGTGATAAAGATCTGGAATCTCACTAAACATCTTGTTAGCCAGCGCCATGAGAAGAATTAGGTATTTCAACTCACTGATCGAAGTGTGGTAACATCAATGGACTGGCATTACCCAAGCCCGAGCCATCAGAGTCGGCCATGACCGTGTTTGCCGATCCTGATACCATATCATCAGTGGGGCTAGCAACATCAGGGACGGGAGAGTTCGAAGCCGAAGTTAGGGAATTCTGAGGCTCTCGAGTCATTACCACAGATGTATTTGTGATACTCGAGGCCCGAACAGCCACGTCACCTGGCATCGAAAAGCAGCGTCTCTTTGTATCATGAGCACCGCCATAGTCGTCATTGTCGGAACGACGACGCTTCCGTAAAGAACTTCGTTGGTTTGAAGATGAAGCAAAAGAATTCTGAGGTCCCTGAGGCGTTACTGCAGATGTGTGCGTGATTGTCGAAGCCTGAACCATCACGTTACTCGATGTCGACAAATTACGTCGCTTTGTATCATGAGAATCACCTTCGTCGTCAGTATCGGAAGAACGACGACGCTTCCGGGGCGAGCTTCCTGAACAGCTGTAACAAGTGTCGAACAAAGGATTGGGACGCTGAGCACTCTGAGCCGAGTCTTCCTCATCCTTGCTGTATTCGCTGATGTCAAACGAGAGCTTTATATTATAAACTGGAGGGTCGTCTGCTTGGTCGTCTGGTGTGATTTCTATATTCAGGTCCGGATCCGGACCTGGAAGTAGCAAATCTGCGGAACGAAATTGCCATTTGCCTAGACCATTGGGTCTGGTTGAGAACCCGTCTACTATAGTAGAACGATAGAGGGTTACTGGTGGGCCAATGCGAAAATCGTTGTTACCAGCAGGGTTATTACCATCATTCGAGTTAAAGATCGGAGAAACGATCGCCGGAGCGCCCTGGCCGATAGCTAATGACGGGGGGCCACTGTTCAGTCGGATGTTATGCACATTTGATAGTGCATTACTGACAATAACAGCTGCGGCTGGGCCAACACCATCGGTCTGAGAACTCGGATTATCGCTGGAAGATGAAATCCGTGTCGGAGTTTCAGGAGAGACATGCTGCGGGTTGCTATCTTCCACAGGCCGAGGATCGTCGTTCGATGGTGATTCAGAAGAGTTGCTGTCACTACTCAAGTTAGGGTCGTCATTAGGAGGGTCACCTCCCGAGGAACCAGTGTTGTTAGAGGGCTCAGGTGAACGAACTTCAGGTTCGTCCGACTCATCATTGCCACTTCTATACTCTTGATCGCCCGAAGAACCAGGCGAACTAGACAAATTGGAGTCTCCTCCACTCGAGCCACCATTGTTATCGCTGCTATGGTGACTTATTCTCGAACCTGACGAACTGGGCGAATCCTCATCAGAGGAGCTAGGGGAACTGGATGAAGCATATGACACCCAGGACATTCCGCCTGACGCATCATAACCGCTGCTACCCCCGTGAAACGAACGAGGGGATGATGAAAAGACCATGTCTGGAAGGGGTGATCCATGACTGTGAGAAGGGATTGATCCATGATAACTTGGAGTGCCTTCTGCGGAAGGACTAGCTGGAGAAGCTGCAGCTTGGGGAGAATTAGATAAGCTATCAAGGTCCGAGGATCTTGCATAGATGTCCGGAGAAGACATTCCAACAACGTGAAGAGGGCTTGATCCGTGGTAACTTGGAGTGCCTCTTGGGGAAGAACTAACTGGAGAAACTGCAGCAGTTGAAGGAATAGTTAGAGAAGATACAACAGTGGAAGACATAGCTGGAGGAGTCTGTGGAGGCGGAGATTGAGGCGAATGCGAAGGTGAATTATCCTGTGGAGAAGGAGAAGGAGAAGAAGCCTGCGGAGAAGGAGAAGCTTGAGGAGGAGCTTGAGGAGAAGCAGACGAGGAGGAACCGGACCGAGAAGAAGCAGATGAAGAAGAAGCAGGCAGAGGAGCTGCAGCAGGTTGAGGAGAAGCAGCTGAAGAAGGAGAAGGAGAGGCACCAGGGGATGGAGACGCCTGAGGAAACGGAGAAGTGGTTGGAGTAGGGGCTTGGCGGCGACGCGACCTGAAGGGTGGGAATTGGTTTCCACCGTTCCTTATTATGACCTGTTCGGCGGTCAAAGGCTCTGCGTCTGCGGGGAGAGGAACCTGCTCTGGGTAGTTACCAAAGCCCATGATCATTAAAGGAGGTGCATTGCTGAGCGCAGAGCGGCTGCGGGTTAGTCGGAATGTAGTAGGATTGTTGGAGGGCATTGTGATGGTAGTTGTGAACACTTTTTGAGATTAGAATGAAGATGTTGCAAATGAGGGTTTCGCTATGCTTTGTGATGTAATTGATAAGGTGATAAAATGAGATGAGAGACTTGAATATGCTGGGATTGAAGAGGACATGTCCTTTCATTATATCGTTTCTTCCCCATCGTGTTTCTTGGATGCGATCATGAATCTGACTATCAACAATAGCATAATGCTCAATGAAGGTCTTGATCACTAAGATAAAGAGCACTTGTTATGCTGGAGTTTTTGATATCAAGGACAAAGCAGCCACTGTACATAAAGATCCGTGAGTCAGTTGAAGACACCCATTTTGGCTGATGAACACAGAACAACTCTTATTCAACAAAGACAGTTAACGAAAAGGGCCCCGTCGCCACGAACAGAAAACATCAAGACCAACAAAGACAGTCAAGACCAGCTAGGTCTACTTAAAATAACAACACTGGACTAATTCTAATTTTGCAAGATTTCTCAAAGAAAAGGAAGCCTTTGAGGTAATGAACACTGTCGAGTGTGTGTTCTGTATATAAGGAGTGGAGGATATGTCTGTATGATATCATTCAAAAGGCCAATCAGCTGTGCTCCACTGTGGCCATGGAGTAACAATGAATCTAATGCATGATTGCACAGCTTGTACTTGCTATAGCTACCTGTGAAACGCTCACGTTATCGAACAATTGTCAGAGTTAAAGATTCAGTGTGACGATGAGTGGCAACACGTTCTTCCAGCGGCGTTTTGGTTGATCTAGAGTCGCCGGGAGCTACCCCAGAACCTTGGGTCTCATGACAGGTAATAGTGTTGTTGACTAATATTAGCGGCGATCGCCAGGCAACGTGAGTTGTCCTAGGATGACTTTGGCTCGATAACAAGGGTAAGAGAGAAAGAGACATTATGATTAAATACCTAACTAAATAAAAAGGCTTCCTTTAGCTAAATTGAGTAACATTTGGGTAGTAGAAAGATTGAAGACTTCTAGATTGTCTTAGACACAACACTATCTAAACTTATACTGAGTGCCTGCCTTATCTTGGCTTAAGTGCAGCTTAACTGATAAGAAGCAGGTACGATGATGTACCCCTCCCTCATGGCAACCGGGTCTCCACATCATAGCTTCCGGCGCAATCACACGACCAAGCCATGACCGCTATGAACCTAAAACGGCAAGCATCTACCTTACGTGATCGTCATGGTACCTGCCTTGCATCTTATCTCTCCAGGCAGTTCCGCGCGTTATTTGCGCAACCTCAACCTATTCCAAACATCATCTTGTTTTCCTTCATCATCGCGATTCCATTTATTATACAGTCACAATGAAGTTCTCACAGGCTTCTCTCCTGGCAGCTTGCCTCCCTGCCGTATCTGCTCGCTTTATCGAGACTGCCGAGGTCAACAATGTTGTTCTACAGCCTGAGGAGCTATTCCTGGTTGAAACCGCTCCTGGCAAGACACAATGGGTCACCGAGGAAGACAAGTGGGAGATGCGCCGTGTAAGTCTCATATCATCACTTTTGATCCTTATTGATCGATCAGCCTGCTAATTCAACCATCAACCATAGAATGGCCAGAACTTCATGGACATCACCGAGACCACCACCCTCGGCTCCAAGCATATCAACGCCGAGACTACTGTCACGTTCCCCAAGAAGTGCGTGCAGCAGAAGGAAGTCGACAAGCTCTCAAAGAACCTCGAGAAGGATAACATGAAGGCCAATCTCGAAAAGTTGACCAGCTTCCACACCCGATACTATAAGTCTGACTACGGCCTCAAATCTTCTGATTGGGTTCTTGAGAAGGTCAACCA
The DNA here is from genome assembly GCA_900312805.1 of Fusarium torulosum. Lineage (NCBI taxonomy): Eukaryota > Fungi > Ascomycota > Sordariomycetes > Hypocreales > Nectriaceae > Fusarium > Fusarium torulosum. Next base: position 11,243 of record ONZP01000043.1, on the reverse strand, counting down.
GATAATCAAGGACGCTGGCGCTGAGGAAACTGTGTTCGCGGAGAGCTTCCCTCACACATGGCAGCAACACTCCGTCATTGCGACCATCCCTGGCCAGTCCAACAGCACCGTTGTGATCGGTGCCCACCAGGATTCCATCAACCTCTTCCTTCCTTCCATTCTCGCCGCCCCGGGCGCTGATGATGACGGCAGTGGATCAGTCACCATCATGGAGGTCTTCCGCGCTCTTCTGAACTCCAAGGATGTTGTTAAGGGCAAGGCCTCTAACACTATCGAGTTCCACTGGTACTCGGCTGAGGAGGGTGGCTTACTTGGAAGCCAGGCCATCTTCAAGTCGTACGAGGAGGATGGTCGCGATGTCAAGGCTATGCTTCAGCAGGACATGACTGGCTACGTCCAAAAGACTCTCGATGCTGGTCAACCCGAGAGTGTCGGTGTCATTACTGACTACGTCGACTCCGGTCTGACTAAGTTCATCAAGACCGTTGTTGAGGAGGTACGTGTACCTTGATCTCCTTGTCATATGCTTATGCTTACCCCCATTTACAGTACTGCAATATTCCTTGGGTTGAGACCAAGTGTGGCTATGCCTGCTCCGACCACGCTTCCGCCTCCAAGGCCGGTTACCCCTCGGCTTTTGTTATCGAGTCTGCTTTTGAGTACTCTGACCCTCACATTCACAGCACAGACGATAACATCAAGTATCTGTCTTTTGACCACATGCTGGAGCATGCCCGCATGACCCTCGGCCTTGTTTACGAGCTGGGTTTCCACGACTTCTCTGAGAAGTCCGAGGAGCAATGGACTGACCTGTAAGAGCTTGATACTATGGAAGTTTGTTTAAGAGCATCTGCATCCCTTTTTTGTATTGTGGATATGGAGCCATTTATCATGAGCGACGGATTGCATACGAGAATACACATATGTTATTATTGAATAAGATGTTTTTCTGGCCGTAGATCACTTGAAATCAAGTGTACCCTTTTCACACGTGAACATAGAAATTGTATTATGTCATGAAACTGTTATTGGATAACTCATTCTTTTGTCTATACCTAACAATGCGACCCTAGCGCCATCAATGCATTTTTAACTCAAGTTGATTACAGATTATTCACTACTGGCCCTGACCGTTACCGTTATTGGGAGGCTGCTGCTGCTGCTGGCCCCAAGGTGACTGGCCCCCCTGTTGCGACTGCATAGTAGACATCAACGCAGCGAAGAAAGCAGGATTGACAAATGATCCGCCATTCGCACCCTGTTGACCTTGGGCGTTTGGCCACCCAGGAGGCGGGGGAGGAACTGCAGCAGCAGCATTCCCCTGTGCGGGCTGTTGAGGCCAGGCAGGGAATTGGAAGCCAAAGTTGGGCATTGCTGGTACTGCGCCTTGAGCAGGAGGTTGAGCACCGGCCCATGGGGCAGGAGGAGCCGCTTGCTGCGCGGGCTGTGGAGCCCCTTGAGGAGGCATCGAGTAACCGTCTCTGGGCTGGTTGGAACCTCCCCGTCCGCCACGGCCGGAACCACGTCCACGGCCTCCACGACCTCTGGAGTCGCCACGACGTCCTCCCCTTTGCTGGAAGTTTCTGCCCGACGAAGGTTCGTATGTCTCGGTCGTGGAAGGACCAGTGCCGTATCCTGGTGGTCGCGCAAGGGGCTTATACGGGCCATCCTCATCGTCGTCGTAGTTAAGGCCTCCGTCCGGTCGCGATTCTTGTCGCAGAGGGTGAGGCTCCTTGCCTCCCTTGGCGGGGTCCTTCTTCCACTTATCCTTCTTCTTCTGCTTGAGCGCTCGCTTGTACTCAGCCTCCTTCTCGTCATCGGAGAACTCCATCTCTTCATCGCCAACTTCCTCATCGTGTAGGTTACTGGCGTCGGAGCCCTTTAGGTTCTTCAATGGCTCGGTAAAGACATATGAAGCATGGTCGACAGGATAAAACACCGTTTGGCCAACCTCTAGACCCAGGTCCTTTATGTCCTGCTCTGATGTAAAGCGGACGGTGTACATGGGCTGCAAGACCTTACCTATCGTTTCTGCAATAGCACCGATAACGACTCGTTCAGCTGTGCAAAGTGCGGAACCTGAATCAAGGACTTGGTACTCTCCAGGTGTAAAGGCCTTGATCAGCATAATGTTCTCTACAATATGCTCGATAGCTCCAAGTTCTTCAATCTTCATCTCGGGTGTAATTGTAACGTCTGGTTTGGGAACCACCTCCTCAACGATCTCGTTCTTTGTTCGGACTTGGCCGGCGTTGGTACCCTTTGCTCCTCGGTCACCCTCATCGTCGGATCCTCCCTCGGCTTGCATAAGTAGGCGCGCAGTCTCCTCAACACCCAGGAGTTCGTAACCCTCGTTATCGGAGTCCTCATCGGAAGAATCAGAGCTGCTTGACTCTGACGAAGATTCGTATGGGGAAGAGTCAACCTCCCACTCTGGGTTGTCGCCCTGGTCGTTCAGAAGCGGCGCGGGTTCGGTATTCGCGGTAGGAGCCGGTTGCGCATCAGTGGTGGGATTTAGTCCACCAAGCGCAGCCTCGAGGGCGCCTGTTAAAGAGGGAGGGCTTTCGGGTTGGTCGACTACCATAGCATCGGCATCTACAGCCGGTGCTGGCTGAGCCTCAGAGGGCTTGGGCTCTGTGGTAGCTGGCACTGAGGATTGATTGTTTGTATCATGAGGGGCTGCGTCTGTAATCTCGGTATCTTGAAGACTGGCAGCCGCAGCGACAACATCGGCGGGCAGAGGTGGTAGTGTCTCGTTGGGTTTGGCCTGGCCGAGGCCTGGGATCTGAAAGCCCGACATGATGGAATGCGGGCGCTGTTTTGTATATATATTTATATTTCGTTCGTTACAGAAGTTTGATTGATACTGTATGGTGGATTATAACAAGAGGGAAGAGTGCATTCAGCAAGAAGCAAGTACTAAAAGAGTCTGCAATGCGCAAAAGTTTAGATGAAAAGCAAGAAAGTTTGGGAGGGCGCCTCGTCCTCGATTGTAAAAGACCCTGACTAGCGCTGCAGGAAAGAAAAAATCAAGGTGAACAATTAAAAGTGGATTCATCTCCCGGCACTAAGCCCATCGTGCCCCATAACTATATCCTTCACCTCGGTGAAGCACGCCTCGGTAAATGGATGTTAGTGGTTAGCGTTTAGCAGGGTCTCCCCCCAACTGTTGAAAGCTCTCTGAATTCTATATCCACATCCCACCCACTCATGACATGACGACAGCATTCCTTACCTTTTAAAATCATCACCAGCTCGAGTCGACCACGAAAAAGCGACAACGGCAACGGCAACGGCAACGGCAGCGGCAACGACAATGGCTCCAAGCACGCCGCAGCAGCAACAGCGGCAGTTTGTGCATCCAACTGCCAGTCATGCAAAGAAAAAGTATTAACCCGACACCTGTTATATCCGTTGCAAAGAGCTCCCCACTAACACCTTGTCCCTGGCAGAGCTCCAAGCGCATACTCTATGCAACCGATTTCAGCCTTCTACTGGTTCTTCGCTGCCGCTCTCGTGTCCGCCTGGTTCGCGCCGATTCAAGATTGCGACGAGACGTTTAATTACTGGGAACCGACACATTACTTGTCTCATGGCTACGGTCTACAGACGTGGGAATACTCGCCCGACTATGCCATCCGCAGTTGGCTCTACATCGCTTTCCACGCCATTGTCGGCAATGTGCGCCGAATTTTCCCTCACTCAAACAAGGTGAGCGCAATAATATCAATATTTGGGATAAGTCAATTAATGCTGCATCTTTCAGGTTGCGGAATTCTATTTCGTACGCTTTGGATTAGCCTTTGTATGCGCTCTCACACAGACCATTCTCTTTATGGTTACGAGTACCACGCTCAACAGTCGGATTGGCCTCTTCTTCTTAATCGGAACAATCGCCAGTCCCGGAAACTTCCATGCAAGCACAGCTTTCCTTCCGTCCAGCTTCGCCATGTACTTGGTGACACTGGGCGCTGCTGCTTTCATGAACTGGAAGGGTGGCCTCAAGACTTCCCAAGGCATGTTCTGGTTTGCCGCCGCTGGTATTCTTGGATGGCCCTTTGCTGCTGCACTTTGCGCGCCCTTCATGCTGGAGGAGCTCATCTTGCTTATTTTTGGCGACAAGACTGCGCTGTGGGAAGCATTTGTTCGCATTGGTCGGGGCATAGTGTCGGCATTCCTACTCCTCGTACGTCTAACTCATAATCTATTCCTCATACTATCTGCTAATTCTCCCAGGCCGGTGACTACTTTGTCAACCTCTTCTTCTACAAGAAACAGGTTTCCGTGACGTGGAACATTGTCAAGTACAACATCTTCTCATCAAACCACGGCCCGGAGCTATACGGAACCGAGCCCTGGACTTTCTACTTCAAGAATCTGGCGCTGAACTTCAACCTTTGGTTCATCCTCGCTCTCGCTGCGCTGCCTCTTTTCATCCTCCAAAAGCTCATTTCGCCATCCGGCCAGGGATTTCAGACCGGTCTGAGAACCGTTGTCTTCCTGTCTCCATTCTACATGTGGCTTGCTATCTTCAGCTGGCAGCCTCACAAAGAAGAGAGGTTCATGTACCCAGTCTATCCGTTTCTTACGCTCAATGCATCCATTTCGCTCCACATGATCTTGACCGCGTTGGGTAACTCGGATCCAAAGACATTGGTTGGAAAGATCCCAGCAAAGCTGAAGCTTTTACTCGTCACCATCACCATGCTCCTCTCTGTCGACGTTGCTCTTCTCCGCTTGTATGGTGTCTGGTCTGCTTACTCTGGGCCTATGAAGATCTACTCTCCTCTGTTGGAGGGCACAGATGGCAACGTGCCCATCGGCCGTGATGAAGACACTGTATGCTTAGGCAAGGAGTGGTATCGCTTCCCCTCATCTTACTTTCTGCCACGAGACATGCATGCAAAGTTTATCCGGTCTGAATTCAGGGGTCTTTTGCCCGGTGAATTCGCTGAAGCTGAGACTGGCTTTGGCTTCTGGAGCGGTACCTGGCTCCCTACAGCTGGCATGAATGACCACAACGAGGAAGATCTTGGCAAATACACCGAGCTTCCCGCATGCTCATTCCTGGTCGATACTCAATACCCCGAGAGGAATGACCCTCTACCGCCAAACGAGCCTGACTATGTTGCGGACACGAAGAACTGGGAGATTGTCAAGTGCGAGCCCTTCCTTGACGCCGCCAAGACGCACCAGCTTGCCAGAATACTATGGGTTCCTGATCTCCCTTTCATCCCCGATGAGTTCAAGAGAAAATGGGGACGACATTGCTTACTGCAGCGAAAGAGATCCGACGAGCCCGCTGTATCTGCTTAAAAAGAGTTCGAAAGGGTAGATGTTAGCGGTTGCAATGTAGACCAAAACGATAGAACGTACTTATCGCTTAGATAGATAAAACCCAATGATACTTGGATAGTACGAATGCCAGACTAGTAATGTTGCTATAAATGCAGTGTTACAGCCGGCTTGCTGATTCACTCTTCTTTCCGAAGAGGTGAGGCGAATGAATGAGTAGAGATTATTGACTTCCAGCATATTTCTCACCACGAGAGAATCGGTGTTGTTGTTGCACAAAACGGCCGTAGCCTTCCTTTGTCCATGTCATGCGGCTTCACTGGGCAGCAAGAGTAGCTTACTACGTTAGAAGCCTCTTGGATAAGCCTAAGTCTTAAAAGTTGCTGGTGTCGCAATTTTGTTCAAGTGGGTGGCCTCCTCGCATATTATAGAGCCCCCCTAACAAAGAAGAAATGCTCTTGTTTGGTTCTCGTCGTCGATATTGTACATATCCAAAATAAAGTTGGGTGGAGAGAAGCGTGTCAGACATACACACGCAAGTCCCACAAACTATTGGATGATGGAGATGTCCTGAGCCTTACCAATAATCTTGGCACTTACTCATGTTGGATGATATGGCTTTCAGCAGGTTTATCGCACGACCGCAGCATCTTATACCGCATGTTGCCCAATGGTAGCCCCTAACTAGGCCATCGTCTTTCACAATGCGTTATGATAGCCCAGTGGCTTCTCCATGGGTAAGTGGCATTTGTGGCCCTGGCGCAGTGCATGAAAGAAAACCAAGGCCTGGACAGGAGTCACACAGCTGATACGAAATTCATAATCTTGTAGCCTTCCCCGACGGCAATAGGGATATACGACGACAGCCAGCACTTGCTTGACTCATGACCTCAGCGGCGCCTACGTTGTACATTCCTCGCATCATGAACTGCAAGTCTAACGAAATTTGGTGGTGTCCTGTGCTGGTCAGTCATAGAGCTGGTACAAGTTGCATGATGAGTTACATCAGAGGGATCGCCTCACCGGCAAAGTCAACAGGAAATAATTCTGTGATAGCTAGCACGATGAGAAAGGCTGCTAAATGTCGTGCCGGTCGAGAATTGAATGGTGTGGTGACTTGCATTTATCATATCAGAAACTTGGTGAAACGAGTTTGATGCAATTAGATTTCGCTCGCAGTGGCAAACAATCGATGAATTTGTGGGTTGCTAGGTCCAGAAGGGTGGTCTCCTGTACCAGAAACTAGTCTGGCCGACCTACTGCACAACATTTGAATAGCGCTATGCTCTTCGACCAGGCAGACACGGCATAGTCTCAGCAGTTGGGAACAGATTTCACAAGAAGACTCATCGAAACGATGCCATGTATCGAGACTGTTTATTGCTGCTCTGTGATCGCAGCCATATGTGAATAGTTTTGTTGTACGTTTGTTCCAGCCATTTACATTCCCAATCATTTGGTCGAAATTGAGAATAAGCAGAATTCCGAGCCATGTAATACAAGCCTCAAAGACACCGGTATTTGTAGTAGAGTTAAAAGACAAATAACCCGTCCTCTAGTCTTCCATATCGAAAACGGATATGTCGTTGCCTGTACTGAGAAAGTCAAATGTGAATATTGTGTCATCTTCAGTTCGTGAGACAAGGTCCGCATACCCTGCAGGAATATCCGAAATTTCTTCCTGGTAGGATAGTCTTGGTCTTTTGTTCAAATTTTCTACTTCACCAGATTGTCGTTTATGCTGGCCTGGCCATGCCACAAGCATTGATGTATTGTTCATACCAATGGTCTGACTGGTGTTGCCGAACCACGGAGAGCCACCAGCTGGGGACTCGAGTGGCTGGCTGAAAGGTAGAAGCAAAGAAGGATTGGGAGGCGCTTCGCCGACTGATGAGAAATCTTCTGGTCCTGGAGGTGTTTCTTTAAAAGAGCTTACGACACTCTCCTGCAAAGAGCTGGAGCATCGTGTTGAATCGAGACTTGGTAGTTCATTGAAAGCCATCGACGGTGTATGGTTTGTCTCTGGTGACCGTTTCTGACGCACAATTCGAACCAGTAGGTCCAGGATGCGACTAAAAATCATCGCGAAATTATCAATATGTGCTTGGCCGGTAGCCAATGCGAACTGATCACGGAGAGCTTCCAAAAGGTATATTTCCTCTTCTGGTCGACCGGGGGTGTCATCCGCCTCTGCCATTGGCTGTAACAATATGTCCTTGGCGACTATGAAAGCAGCCGCTAGTGGAAAGGTTGCAGCCAACCGGGGCAGCGCTGAACTTGCGCTTTCATCATCCTCGATTAGGACGGCTTGGTTTCGAGAGTCCCTTTTGGCTTTCTTGGTGATGGGTAAAGTCAGTGGTTTGTGAGGGCCCAACGTCTCCTTAAGAGCGTCAGAGAGGCGTGAATCTGGCTTTTTTGTCGTGGCAAGCAAGAAAACGAGGCAACATGCTTTAGCATCCCTAGAAAGTTGAGCTGACTTGAGGTCATCATTGGCTTTGAGTAAGCAGATTCTAGTCGCAAGAAACGATAACATGAGTGAGAATGATCCGGTATAAGTTAACGTCTTCTGTATGACGCTATGGGTGGAAGCCCACTGCTCTAGTTTCTGTTGCAGCTGTGACAATACTTGTCCATGCTTGGAAATGTGTAAACTAGGAGCACTAGCGGCATGGAATGTCTGATAAACCTCATCCTGAAGCTTTGCTAGCTCTAACCGGGCTACTAAGTCATGTGCTCCTGTTTCTGTTTCGTCCATCAAATGGGGTATGTCGGAATCATGGCCCGGTAGCCAAGCCGTGGACCCACGCAGTATTGCAATATTTTTGTCTCTGATATATAAGGATCGGAAAACTTTGTGTCTCTCCAATATGTCCTCGGGCGGGAGGTCGCTGGAAGAAGCATGACTTTGATGGAGACCCATCGTGCGAGCTAACAAGCAGGCTTGGGCAAAGACGAGTTCCGCAAGTGAGGTTGTGCTATATTGCTCAGCCACGTAACTCTTGTTCAGAAGTCAGCAACGATACATATCAGGAATCAAGATATCTTTACCAGAAGAGCCAGTGCTTGTACGTTCACAAGCCTCGGTGTCAGGAATACTCTAGGATTATTGATGGCCATTTTCAGGGTTTGAAGAAGAGATTGAACAAAATGATTGTTGCCTTGATTTGTTGGTCCTTTCTTGATACCAAGAAGAACAATGACATTAAAGCAAACTGCCCAACCTTCATCAGAAGGACCAACAGGCTTTGAATAGATCCGGTCAATATGTGGCTGGAAATTCGACCGCACGAACACGTCAGTCGCGTAATCGATATTCTTGAAAAAGGGAACAACGAAGAGGTTGAGGAACTGCCGACGTGGAAGGCATATATCAATAGGGTGACAGGGCATATCCCAATGAGGTTCATTGCATGCCTCATTTAGCATTTCCTGTAACATGATCTGTTCTGAAACCACACTTTGTATGGAACTATTATTCTCCGAGGACGCAAATATTGGGTCGTCGTGAAACTCTTTGCACAATGCATAGAGAGAGCATGGTCCATGATAACGATCAAGTGACTGTGACGTGTTGCGTACAATGTGACGATTTGTGCGAGAGACTATTTCTGAATCTGAACCTGTGAAGCTATCGGACACCCAGTCCTCAGCTGGAAGGGATATCGACCGCACACTATTACCGCCCTTAACGAGTGACGTCAGGTCTGAAAGGTCGTTTTGGATACTGTGTAGCTGGCCTTCGAGCGTCTCGAAGTTCTGGCATCTGAAACAGGAAGAGATTTGTCAGCGTTTGTACTGCATTGATGGGAGAACAAATGGCGTTTCCGGACTCACAAGAGCTTGACGTGGTTGACACGTTTGCCGGGAGACGAGTATCGACACTCGACACCGTCTCGCTTACAACTTTCACATTGTGGTCGTTCCCTTCCACATCGTATCTTTCGTGCTCGGCAGTGCGCACAAGCCAAGTCGTGTGTCGACCACATTTGCGTCTGTTTGGCCGTTACAGTCAGTTGATTGTTCGTGATCAAAGTTCGTGAATATTATAGCAAACCTCCTTTCCCGAGTTATTCCAAATATCACTCATGATTGCTGATTCAGAAATGGAATGAAGCAAATGTTTCTGGGGCTCCTGCAGTCTTCAATAAAGGTTCCAAGTATATAGGAGGAGGGTCGATGACTAGGAGCAGCCGGCCATTAGTCAAATCTTGGGAGGGGCGGAACATAGCCTTGAGGAGCACAGGGATCCGTGTACGACAATACATACCATTACGTGAGAATTTATCTGGGAAACAGGTCAGCAAATGTATTAAGGATAGGTCATTCCCAAAAAGCTTGTGGAGGTCTTGTCTCCCCCACAGCAGGACGGTGGCTTGGTGATCAAGGCCGCGATACCGTCAGCTTCATCGATACATGCAGCCAGATCGGTACACATCCATGTGAGATTAGTCAAGGGGATAAGGGTCGCACAGTTCGTCATATAACAGCCACATATGTCTCTGCCTTGTTCATGGTATCAATACGTCCTTGAGAGTCCTTCCAGGACTCGGAAACGCCGCTCGGCCGGCCGCATAGGGGTGCTCTGCAGAGAATTGGCGCCAGAGTCTTGCAAGGGACGCAATTTAGGTATTGTTATTTCAAGTATTGGAGTCCATACCTCAAGGGGGAAAGGTTCGAAGAAAAGTCGATAAAAAGGATGCTGTGAGGTGCACTACCTACTTAGTATGCAAGTCAATGTTCTGCAATCGGACCTGCCTTTGATATTCGTAGACAGGTGCTAAAGTCCGCAGGTAGTCATCCGCAGTTATTCCTTCCAATTTCGAATATTTTACCAAGTATGGAAGTAGCAACCCGAGGTTTCTTTTAGGTACCTTACTCAAACCGCCTGTAGTCGCGAATAATTTACATAAACTTTCGTCATCTAAACATTCTGGTTTCCTAGAGCTTGGCACTTTTGTCCTTACATTTCTATTATCAAGCCTCAAGATCCTTTGTCGGAGGACCAGCCAGCCCTTTATTCAATCGCGATGATTTGTTTTGCATACACGAAGCAAACGACAGCCTATAACATTCGGCAGTGCCTATCAATACTCCCTGCGGGGAGAAAGCTGAAGAATGCACTGCCGGCAGATGTTTCACGTGCATGTTTCTGAGCCAAATACGGTTATGCATCTATTGACAGGCTGGCCTTGCATCTTAAAATACCCATTTTATTTGATGTACACCGGGGTTCTTTGTTGTGAGAGCCATCTGAAGACAGTTAGTTGCCTTGTTGTCAACAAGTACGCCATCAAATACCTCATGCAAGAAGACAAAACACTGCCCCAAAGCCCAGAACTTCAGAACACTAACGCGGCGAGCGATCATGATACAGAATCCGAGCATTTCATAGTCTGTGCTACATTGATGGGGGACTGTCTTAAACTAGAAAGCTTATTCTGATCCATCCATAGTCACAACTTCAACCTTACCATGTTCGGACAACAGAAAAAAGAACCAAACAAACCACTAAGGAAACAAATGGAGCACAACAAGGCTGGATATCACCTATCATCCCGAAACATATCTCGACCTGAGCCAGTCGGAACTGCAGGCAGTTTAGTATGACAGAGCCGTACATCGGGGTGCACTGTCGGAGATGTAACACTGAACAGGTTTGAAGCAACGATAAGCATGTGAGCACTACCAGAGTATGGTTACCGAAAAGTTTAGAACACAAGGATATCGTCTAACTACGGCTCCAATTTCCTATGCCAAGCACGGCACCAACTCCTAGCAGGGCTTTCCTGAAAGCGATGGAGTCAAAGCCAGGATTCTTTTGGTGGTACAGCGTACAAATCCTTGTTCAGGGCAGTTTCTCTCACACATTTCATATGGGCATCTTTTGAGATTTGAGAGTGCATTTTGAAGATTTGGCTGGGCCTCGTATCGATCGAACTGTCTTACGA